>BQNB010007301.1:0-93282 GCA_026074375.1 Tanacetum coccineum | reverse complement strand
ACAAGATTTACAAATGATTTACAAGTTATGATATGGATGCAACAAGATTGCAACAACACACAAAGGTGTAATACTTCTTCACTTGATAGTAGGAAGTATTCTTTTCTTGCACTTGAGGATTTGAGCTTGGATCACTTGGAAACAAAGCTTTATAATTAAATGATCAAACGATTTTAATGAGATGTGTGAGATATTTTTGATCAGAAAGAATGAGTGCAAAATGTGAGAAAATAGTTGGGAATAGTCTAGTATTTATAGGACATTCTGGAGGAGCGTCTACCTATTGGCGGTCTCCTTAAATAGGTGGGCGGTCACTTAAAGATAAGGGGGCCGCCCTAGACTGGGCGCTCCCCAGTTTGTCTTTTTGTGTAGGGGGATTTTCTGAAACTTTCTAGCCGTTTTAGGTCCGAAAATTTGAATTTCAAAATGTTTATTTTGAATAAAACATTTCTTTTAATTGTATAAAATGTTTTGTAATGTTTATAAAAATGTTTACAACATTTTATAAAAGTGTGGGGTTGAATAAAAAATTTCTTTGATCATAAAATGCATTATGCTTATTTATTCATACCTTTAAGTGATATAATTTTCGAAATGAAAATTTACTACAAATTACTTGTTTACGTTTAATTTTACATTGAACGTTTTTATATTTTGTGATTATCAAAACGTAAAGATGTGAAAAATATTAATAATGTTTTTAGGCATTATTTCTATCAAGAGCCCTTTAATCTTCAATATATATTTTTCGTACATATACGACACTATGCAAATCATTATTTATCGTTGACTTACTCAGCCTCTTCCACTCTCACAGAAACGTCGTAAATTAATCAAAAACGGTCAATCTGTGAATAACAACGTTGTTCATATTTCTTCTGATGATCAAAAGGTACATATTTGCCAAAAGTTTACATATGTTTATTTGCCAAAATATGAGTACATTTTATTTATACCATTCATTTTCTGATTATTACATATATATGTAACATAATATTACTATATTACACATTCAAAGACAAATCCACTTTCGTTTTGACAGTGGATCTACAGTGCTATAGTAACGGGCTCTCATTTTGGGCTAGCCCGATTTTGGTTTTTTTTTTAAATTATTTTGTTATTTTGTTTTTTTTTTAGTTTGTATGCACAAAGTAGGAAGGAAAAAAAATATTACAAAAGTTCCGATTTATTCAGATAAAAAAATACCCTCTGAAACATCTTCGATACCTAATAACTTTAAAATAATGGATATGGTCACAAACGTACAATCCATTATATTAAAAAAAACCAATATAACAAAAAAAAACAACACTTTAAACATGAGGCTCAACACATAAGCCATATAAAAAAAATTATTACTAATATACACATTTGTCGACAAACTAGCCTAAAATTCGCATAAAATGTGGCCCAAAATCTGGCCCAAAGTAAAAAAAAAAAAACT
Source organism: Tanacetum coccineum (assembly GCA_026074375.1). NCBI lineage: Eukaryota > Viridiplantae > Streptophyta > Magnoliopsida > Asterales > Asteraceae > Tanacetum > Tanacetum coccineum. The sequence goes on along the minus strand of BQNB010007301.1, from coordinate 91,838 downwards.
AGCCCAAAATTAGCCTGAAATCTGGCCCAAAGTAAAAAAAATACAAAACGGTCCCTCAACTTTTAACTATTTACGATTTTCTTACACAAAAAATCCTGTAAAAAAATTAACAAAAAAAACACGTCAAGTTTTTATTGTTCACAACTTTTTTACATTCATCGGCCCAAAAAAAAGATATCGAACCGTCCCAAAAAAAGAAAATATTCAGGAAAAAATTAACCCGTCCCAACGCAAAAAAAATTTCCCGAATCATACAAAAAAAGGAAATATCCGGGAAAAAATTAGCCAAAAAAAACCCAAAAATAGCCTAAAATCTGGCCCAAAGTAAAAAAAAATACAAAACGGACCCTCACCTTTTAACTATTTACGATTTTCTTACACAAAAATTCCCGTAAAAAAATTTACAAAACCGTCCCAAAAAAAGAAAATATTCGGGAAAAAATTAGCCCGTCCCAACGCAAATTTTTTTCCCCGAATCATACAAAAAAAGAAAATATTAAAAATTAGCCCCGCCATAACGCATCGCTCAAAAAAAAACCCCGAAACGTAAAAAAAATTATTCGGAAAAAAATTTGTCCCGCCGCAACGCGCGGGTTCTTTTGCTTGTTTATTACATTATTTCTAACTTTTCTTGATTAGGAATCTGATGAGGATAATTTATCCCATAAACTGAATAACCTTCAACTTTTATTTAATACAAACCATAATATTACATAAACGAAATACAACATAAAGGAAATAAAACATAAAGGAAATACAACACAATACTAGTAGTAACCATGTGACGTAGACCCATCATGTCCATCTCCGGTTTGGTCATCTTCGGCTCCGCTGCTCATCATAAATCCATGCTTTTTTGGGTTTTGGGAATGTTTCTCCAGAAGACCCGTCGCTACTACATCTAACGCAATTCTGATCGGTAAGTAGATGGCTCATTTTGCTGACACTCGAATAAAAGACACCTTCTTCAACGTCTAAGGGTATGTTCAAGAGGAGATGTGTCTTTTTTTGTTTTTTTTTTTTTTTTTTTTTTTTATTTTTGTTTTTTTTTTTTTTTTTTTTTTTTTTTTTGTTACGCTCTTGAGCGTCTAAGTGATCCTTCAAGCACATGCACATCTCTAAAGACTCCGGAGTTAGTCTTGTTCTTCGGATTGTCAACAACCTACCACTTGTTGAAAATGCGGATTCAGAAGCTACCGAAGAAGCTTGGACACTTAATATATCCATGGCCATATGGGATAGAACAGGAAACTGATTTTTCTTTGCTTTCTAAAAGTGGAGTTCCATCGTGTATCAACGTCCCAATTTGGTGAATAACAAGGTTTATCTGCATCCCTACAGATTCTAATATAGCGTTTTCGGATTTTATCACCAGATTTAAAAACATCTTTTAACATTTGTTTGAAAGACTCTTTCATTTGATTAATTATGGGGACCTTTAAACCAGCTTGCACAACCAAGTTAATGATGTGTGCAACACAACGACTATGATAAAACCTACCCGCCATTGGTGGGTTGTATTTTAATATTAGTTTTTCCATGGCGGTTGTGTTGTTGCTAGCATTATCCAAAGTAATTGACATAATTTTTTCTTGCAAACCATAAATGACAAAGACTTTTTCCAACATATACTTCAAGTTTGTACCCGTGTGAGGAGACGGAAATTCTTCGAATGAAATGACCCGCTTCATCATTTGCCAAGTACTAGGTTCAATCCAATGTGCGGTAACACACATGTAAGAACCGGCAAATAAATGAGGAGAGGACCAAACTCCGTTGTTGAGGTATGACCCTCAGAATTAAGTTAGAAAACCATCAATTGTTGCTTGATTAGGCCGCTACCCATAATATCATTGCATCACGTTTGAGAGTAAACGACTTACAAGATTGTATCTTGGTTCAGATGTCTGGAACACCCTCGTATGTCTACTCGTGGTCAAAAGTGTTGAATGGTAACCCCTTAGAATCACCAACCCGGAATATATCACGAAGATAATCCGGATTGTACATGAAAATTTGCCCATCTCGCCCCATCGACGTTTGCCCCGCTTTCGGATTCTGATTCTGCTGCGCCTTTAATACTTCACAATGCGGATGAGTATAATGATTCTTCACGACGTGTTGGAACCCATCCGAGAAGAAATGAAAGCAAAACATTGCATAGAGCTTTTTTTCAGACCGTTGGTCATAAGCACATGTTGAAGTCTTTCCAACTTCGAGGACGATTGGTTGGTATGATTATCACGAATAGGTCAGTGCAACATTTGAAACAGCACCGGTGGTAGAAGCTGATCACTTTGCCATTAGAGGAGGATATGTTTTTGAATTTGCTTCAGAAGGATTTGTAAGTAATGATAAGTTTTGAATTACAATGTAATATAACACACTTGATTAAAATCACAAGAAAAACATTGATAGGAAAAGAAAATGGAAAATGGGTGATTCCCGGTCCTCCATTGTCTCAAGATAAGATAGATAGGATAAGAAAATCAGAAAAAGGGTGATTCCCGGGTCCTCAATTGTCCTCACAAAATCGGTTCGGGTCCAAACCGGTTCGAAAAACCGGTGGTCAAACCGGGTTTTTCGGTGGAAAGCCAAACCAGTTTCAAACCGCCGGTTTGGCCAAAAACCGGAACCGGTTTGGTCAAAACCGGGGTTGACCGGTTCGGTTTTCGGTTGCGACCCGGAACCCGGTTTGGGAACCGGTTTTTTTGCCCATCTCTAAGGATAAATACCCTATTAGGTTCACTTGATCCAACACTAAAACAATGTCTTAAAGAGCATCAGGTCACAAGTTTAATGTTATAGATGAACCTACAGATGACGAGTCTGATAATGACAACATCATTGGTGAAGTTACAAATGATGCACAAGATCCTGTAAACAATCAAGCTTCTGATGGTGTAGACAATTTTGAAGCTTTGTATGCTGAATCTACAGTTGATGTAGAAGATTACGACAATTTCATTGATGAAGAAGCTGTAGTTGATGAAACTACACATGATGAATACAGACAACGATTTTGATATTTAGAAAAGTTGTTTTATGTCATGCGAGTGACACTAATAAGTTCACTATATTGTTTTATTTTTGCAAGTTGTACTTCATTTATTTTAATAAACTAATGATCATGTATTATCTAATACATGTTATGTTATTATTATTATTTTTGCAAGTTGTACTAATAATCATTTAGAGTCGCTGTATTATTTGGTGTCCATATATCATCACAATGCATGCAACACAAAAGACTAAAACAAATAACGTATTATGTAAAACACAATTAAGTACAGAAGATTATAAAAGTAGCCCGCCATCGGGCGGGTTAGACAACTAGTATACAATATTGTAAGAGCAACATATTTATAAAAAAATGTAGTGAAGTTTATACAATGATATATTTAAATGTGTTTACTTAATATTTATAAGAAAAATGTATCAAGTTTATACAATGACATTTTTAAATGTTTTTTTAAACGCCGGCATAGATGATAGACGTGCCTCTGCAATTTGCAAACACTTCTTTAAATTTTCCTTGCTTGTTATCAGATCACTTTATTGGGCCAGTCCTATTGAAAAGAAGCCCACTCTCAATTTGTCGGGGCTCTATAGGATGTAAGGGTGTTGATCGGTTCGGTTATCGGGTTGTTCGATTAGTTCGGTTAAAAATTTGTTGAGTCAATCTAAAAACCGAATTGAACCGAACTAGAATTCAATCGAACGGAACCAAAAATCAAATTTGAATTCGGTTCGGTTTTTGGGTTGACATGAATTACACCATTTATTTTTAAAAAAATAACTACATAAATATTTAAAAAAAAATATTTCAAGCATAAAATGAGTTTTTTATATTAGGATAAAATTATAATGGTCTTTTTTATATATAAAAAAATATATATTTATATAAACTCGGTTTTCGGTTTAGATTGTCAAACCCATATCCAACCCGAAAACCGAATTTGTAGTTTGGTTCGTTTCGGATTTGGCATATTCGGTTCGGTTATTAGTTCAGTTCGCTTGTTTTAATTCAGTTCAGTCTCGATTTTCGATTTATTTGTTTTTTTTATGTACACACAATTAAAAGAAGGTTTCTGCCTATGTCATTTTGCTAACGTGTCCTAATGTAAGTGGCTCTTTTTAATTTATCTGATGTCACATTTCACTTACAACTTTTATTTAAATAATATTTTCTCACTCTTTATATATTTTCTTACTTTTTACATGCTTTTATTCTCTTAAACTTTCACACTCATACATTTTCATTAAACTTCTCTCAAACAAAAACAATTTCAAATCTCTCTTTGAAGAGAGATATCAGATCCATGTACACACAAAAAAATGACTGTGATAATCACAAATACATCAACTTGTCGGGGGTGCTTGATGTTGTTTACACAATCCAGTAAAAGTTACCTTGACATCTCAGTTCCTCTAACAGGTTTGTTTCACGAATCTCATTTTGAATATTAACATATTATTCATTTGGTGTTTTGTTTAAGTCAACTTGTGAATGAATTAAAAGCTTAATTTCGTTGCTGTTGGTCTCATTTTTTGAGATCGTATATGGTTTGACCTTTTAACTTGGTTTTATGGTATTCATAAATTAGGAGAGGTTGAGATGACGATATATTTTACGAACATCAACTATTTGATGAAATGTTTGACAAAAGAAAAAAATATTTCATTTGGTTATTAATAAGTGACTAAGTGCGTACCGTGTTTGTGAAAATGCTATTGAGAGTATTTACTGTTTTATTGCATGGTCATTAGTTTAGATTCAATAAATAGGTCATGCAAAGTCAATTTTGTGCATCCATAGTTCGTTTGGAGTAGATGGATATGAATTAAGGTATAGATTAAATGGCATATTTTACTACTTTTTAACAATCATAGTGTTTTTTAAGCTTATATTATTCGTAGACATTGATGGAGTTAGAAATTTGATATCGGGTGGGGCAACAAAATTATTCACAAACAAAGAAGACGTTTAAAAACTTATCAAACACATCACTATTTAAACTGGGTTGAATGTATTTGTAGATATATATGCAACGATAACTGTAATTAATAGTATCACAACAGTTAAAAACAATGTCAGATTTAACTTTAATTTTATTCACTTACTAAGTTGAGCTTGGATAAATATACTGATGTATAGAAACCAAGGTTGTCAAAATCGCGATCCTGATCGTAGGATCGTACGATCCTACGATCCCACACACACAAAACGATCAGGATGGTAACAAGATCGCAATTCACGTAGGATCGTAGGACCGTAGATAGGATCGGGTCGGATCGTAGAATGGCATTATTTTGGACTTTTGGTAATTTAGGCTAAGGTTTATAAATTTTCATTAAGACCGTTTCATATTTTTTCTATATAGAATCGTTTAACGATTGAAACATGAAGTAGGTGCACATATGTAGTATCTTTTTTTATCCAAATCATTTATTTATCGATTGAAACATGAATGAACTTTGTGCAAGTATGTATTACAATATATCTAACGTTCTACTACCACGGTACTTGAACATAGAACTTTTTATTTTATCATCCATTTAGATTCATTTATCATATAAGGGGGAATTTGAGAATATCATATATACCCAATAAAACTTGAAAAATTAAATATTTCTCTAAAACACGAGTTATCAATGCATGATGTACAACGCTATTAAAGAATGTTTTGATAAAATATGTAAATATTGAAGTGTTTTTAGGATATATGTAAATGCCCACCATATAAAATATTATATAAAAACATATAGAAATATAAAAAAATAACCTTATACAAAAATATATATGTTTTCATAGGCTCTTACGATCCCGATCCGATCTTACGATTACGATCTTGCAAAGCCAAAAATGATCCTAGATAAGATCCCGATCTTGACAACCTTGATAGAAACTATTTGAAATATATCAGTTAAACATTAGTAACTTGTGAAAAGATGCATAAGTGCATAAATTTGATTATCTAATTCAGTGCGCCCAATAATTTTTCGATGTAGGCTAAAATAACAGATGAAATAACATATACACCTTCAAATAGAGAGTCTGGGTTGGGCATGGCCCATCCTACTCTGAGTAACTCATTCCCTGTTGGCAAGGGTTCACGGACCTTCTTCAATATTCAAATTTTAAGTTGCTTGGACTAGAGGTATTCACACTGCTATTCAACAATTTAAATGAAATCCATTTGATTTTTTTTGGGTAAAGGGTTACCCCGGTAAATTGTATTAATCACATCAAAAACGTTAAGTACAATGGAATGTGGCTAAAGCACCACATTAACCTCAAGCTAACTTGAACGACTAACATTTGAGACAAACCTCAAATGTACTACAACGTATAAAGACAGGAACAAAGGCAACAAATACAAAAACGTTAATGCACATCCCAAGTGTTTATCCTCACTCCACAACAGCCAAAACCAAAGGACAACAACTCCATAATCACGAGCTATATATCCGAAACTCACTGGGCATATTCCATTTCGCAAGCAACTCTTGAACCCTCGATGTATGTTTGAACCGAAAGGAGAGAAGCTTAAGACGTACCGTGGTCATGACCATATCCCGAATATCCTCTGGAGACTTTCTAGTATTCTTGAATAGCCGATTGTTCCTTTCAAGCCAAATAAAATAAGAAGTCGCCGCCAGCACCAGTCTTCCAATAATGCTCCTAGTCGTCCGTTTAGTCGAGATAGACAATAACCGAATAACAATTAGATGCATTAATGGGGGAACACTGTCCAGCTCAGCCAATCGACGCACATAACACCATACCTTCGAAGAGAATGAGCATTCAAAGAAAAGATGGCTATGCGAGTCCGGAACCTCGTCACACAAAGGGCATCGAATAAGGGTCAAGTCCGCATCCCCAACATCCCATTGGCGAAGCTTATCTTGAGTTCGTAAGCTCCCTCTCAATATTAACCAAAGATGGAACATATGCCTAGGGATTCCATGCGAGAACCACACCACCCTAGACCATCTGACCTCAAAACTTCGAGGTCTCAAATCAACCTACGCCTGCAACACCGAGAAAAAAGACAACTTACCATTCCTACTTCGCCATTGTAGGAGATCACGTGTGTTACAATTAATATCCGGAGCTGGTAGAATACCAATATTGGGGGCTTTCATTAACCAACGTTGAGGCCAATTCTAAGCACCATCCGCTACCAAATCAGCCACACTAATTGCCATAGAGTATCCCGCATTGGCTACATCGCGAGGAGTGATCTGTTTTGCAATCGGGCTATAAGGACACCAATTGTCAAACAACACCAAAGTATCCCTTTCATTACCAATTTTCGACCAGAAATATGGCCAAACCGTACCCCGAAGCTGTAATAATTTGCGCCATCCCCAGCTCATGTTAGCCCGAATGGGAATGTCCCAAAAGGAACGACCACGAAGCTTATAAATATGGATCCAGTTTACCCATAACGACTTACGCTTAGAAACAATACTCCATATATGCTTTGTCATCAGGGCTATGTTAAACATTTCTAGACTCCTAATACCGAGACCACCCTCGGATTTAGGAAGAGATATCACATCCCATGCAACTTTCGCCTTTCCACGTTTATATTCCCCATTACACCAAAGGAAACCTCGAATAAGCTGATGAATGTCATATACAATACCTTTAGGAATAAGGAGCACCAACGCCTAAAAAACTTGCATGGAAGAGAGGACGGACGTACAAAGTTGGAGTCTACCCGCAAAGGATAACAACTTATTCTTCCAATCCCTAATACGGTTCTTAGCTTGATTCACAAGAGCTTTACAATCCCTATTAAGCAATCTAGAAGAGATAAGGGGTACTCTAAGGTACCGAACAGGAAGCTTTCCCTCCACGAAAGGCATGATATTAAGAATCTCATTCTTCACATAATTAGGAACATTACAAAAGAATACCGTGCTTTTCGGTAAGCTGGGAACAAGGCTTGATGTCTTCTTAAACTCATCAAGCCCTTCCATGATCACACGCACCGAATTAGTATCACCTCTAGCAAAAATGAAAAGATCGTCAGCAAAACAAACGTTAATCAGCTCTAACTCATCACAATAATGGTGATATCGAAACGTGTCCGAGACACTAACACGTGTCTTTAAAATAAGGGTAAGGACTTCCATTATTAAAGTAAACAAGTACGGTGATAATGGGTCCCCTTGCCTCAGCCTCCGTTTGCCCTTAATAAACCTGTGCACATCACCATTTATACAAATAGAGAATGAAGCCGAGGATACACAAGCCATGATCCACTTTATCATAGTAGGGTAGAACCCAAAGTAATAAAGAATACACTTTAAGAACAGCCAATCCACCGTCTTATATGCCTTTTGAATATCAACTTTGAAGGCACAACGAGGGGGACCTCGATTTCGGTGGTAGTTATGCATTAGCTCCTGAGTGATAAGGATATTATCTGATATTTGCCTCCCCGGAACAAAAGCCGACTAATTAAGACTAACAACCTCTTCAATCCCACCAATGACTCGTTTGGTTAGAATTTTACTAATGCACTTATAAATCACATTGCAACACGAGATGGGTCTGTAATCATTCACCCTGGTAGGAGTAGGGACCTTAGGAATAAGAGCAACAAAAGTATGGTTAACCTCCTTAAGAAGCTTACCGTTAGTGAAGAAATCTCGGACCACGTTACAAACATCATTGCCCACAACATCCCACCCCTTTTTGAATAACGCAGATGTGAAGCCATCAGGCCCCGGGGCCCGATCATCCCCAATATCAAACATAGCACATCTGATCTCCTCATTAGATATAGGCCGAACCATGTCACTAGCAACAGCATCCGAAACCTTATTCATAAAAAGCCCCTCGGTATCCAACAGATCACAATCAGGCGCCATACCAAGGAAAGCCTTATAATGATTTACAAAGGCCTCGGGAACACCAGCCCCTATAACCTCATTGTTATTAGAATCGAACAGAATATCAATTTGAGCATGGGAGTTATTATTTTTAATTATTTTATGGAAATAGGCAGAATTCGAATCACCAGCTCCAAGCCATTCAACCTTCGCTTTTTGTCGAAGGTATCTCTCCTCATCAAGCTTGGCATCATTAAACGCACTAAGGTAAGTAGCCTCCTCCTCACAAAGAATAAGATCATTTGGGTTTCCATCAAGAGCAGTTTGAACCGCATCAAGCTAAAATCTAAGTCTTTACACCCGTTCATGAAGGTTCCCATTCGTATACATAAGCTTGCGCATAGGGGTTTTAAGCGCCTTCATCTTAGTCACAAGTTTAAACATATTGTGACCCTCAACATTAATAGCCCAAGTATTTTGCAATTCCTCCCTAAAGTTCATCTTATGCGTCAAGAAGTTATAAAATTTAAATGGTTTTGGCTTAGATGAAACAAGGGAAGGAAACTTCAAAACTGCTGGCGAATGGTCAGAATTTCTATACGGTTTAAAAACCGCATATAAACCCGGGAATGAATCAAGAAACTCAACATTTCCCATAACCCGATCAAGTTTCTTTAAAACACCAGATCCCTCTCTAGGCTTTTGATTCTACGTGAATTGCAGACCTGATCGATTAATATCCATCACCTCAATGTTGGCAACACAATCTTGAAAATCATACATAGGAACACTTAGACGAGAAGCCCCCGAGTGCACATCAGCCAGGTCCAAAGCAACATTAAAGTCACCCATTAGAACCCACGGCATACCACGAGTCACAAGTTTGTGAAGACCCAAATCAGCCCATAATTGGCGACGATCAATGGTTGAATTACTAGCATAAACAAACGAGCAAAACAGGACCTTTTGATTAGTTTTATGCATAATTTTCAAATGAAGAACTTGAGACATTTGAGCAATGACCATGACATCAACCACATCTTTATTCCAGCCAACAATGATCCGACACCCTCTCACACATTGGTTAATATTCCAAATCCAGTCCCAAGACCGAAATACCTTAGAACAAACTATCGATAGAGAGGAAATATCCACATGCGACTCCAAAATACCACACACACTAAGATTATTTTCATTCACCACCTGTCGTACCTCAAATTGTTTCGGGGTCCGATTCAAGCCCCGTATATTCCAAGCTGCGACACTAAACATCGACACCATCCGTAGAGGGAGTGCTTGCCCCCTTTTTAGAATACGATGGCTTCTCCATGATAAGAACCTCATCTACTTCACTGTCCGATGCCTCTTCATGTGCAAAAGTTTCATCCACCGATTTAGCTTTTTGCTCGATTCTCCAACCACATTAAAATCAAACGGATCCTCCATATTTTCTAAGGCACTAAACTGATTAGTCGACACAACCCCTTTAGTCCCAGCAGATTCATTAGCCATAGCCTTAATAGCATCATCATTAGTAGATTTATCATCTTGCTTAGCCTTTTTGCTCCACATAAGTACAGTTTTTGCCTTGTTAATGCGGACCCCCTTAAATTGCCGCGGGTTATTTTCCATAGCCTTTGCCTTTTTCTTCTTTTTAGTCACCAAAGTGAACCCATCTTGTTGCACCACATCAGTGACATCAACTGTACCTTTATCACTACTAGGTTTTGGTCTCTTAGAGAAATGCGCATCACTATGTCCAAAGACATGACATTCCCTACACATAGGGGGTTTCCATTCATATTCCACTCGTATGCTCACCTTAGTATGGCATGTTCCATTCACAACAGGCATCGCCATAATCACTTCCTCTTTTAATTCCCTGTCAGCCGAGACCTCCACTAGGGCACGAGCAAATCCAATCCTTCCCCCAAGCCTCCTCACACATAGAGCTTGTGAAAGCATCAAGCATGATCGGTTTACCAATTTAGGATCCAATAAGACTAAGACCATCAGCCGAGTAGGCCACAACTGGTACCTTGTGAATCTTAACCCACACTGGTACCGTAGTTACCTCATCCTTAGACACAATCAAATTCAGCTTCCATTTAGTAAGAATAAGCGGCTGATTTTGTATCATCCAAGGGCCTTTCTCCAAAACCTGTTCCAATCCAGTCAACGAGGTGAACTTGAAAAAGAAAACCCCATCATCGTCTCGCATGACCTTTTGAAGGCCGAATTTCCCCCAAGTATTAGTCACATAGTTTTTAACCAATGGGAATGCCACACCTTTTCCAACGAAGAACCCAACAAGCGAATTATTGAATCTATGTTGAGCAGCCATGACATTCTCAATCGGTAAAACAAAATCAATATCCTCCACCTTGTCCTCATTAAAAAGTGACCTAAAATTAACCTTAGGGTTAGTTTTCTCCGTCACAACAGCCGCTGCAAATGTCTTCACGCCAGTATCTATTACCTCATGAATATATGACTCCTCCCAACTTGTGGGATTAGACATACCACGCTGAGACATAGGTAAAGCCTCGAGGTTCTTCATACGCAAAGCAAAATCAGACAATATCTTACTATGCGTTGTATCCGTATCATTCGTAGGTTGTCCAGCATCATTCATATGTATCTCATTCAAAGAACTCAATACCTACCTACCACTCTTATCAACTTTTTCCATCTCTCAAACCCTCACGAATCAAAACGAACCAGAAAACAACGGCTAGGGCACAATGAACAGTAAACCCTAGAAAAACTAGGGTTTTAAAATGAAAGATCATGAAATCCATTTGATGTTTTTGCTATTTTTTGCGAAAGAATTAGGTTTTATGTAGATTATAATCAAGTAGTATGGTTAGATGTATTATTTTTGTTACTTTGTTAAATTTATTAAGTATTACTTATCTTGTGCTTGATAACAGAGGTTTGATGAAGAGCTCGACAAGTATTTGGTGTGTGAAAAAGTTTAGTGAGATCGATATTGCATTCTCATATTTTTGATATTTGCACTTTGTACTAAATTGAAAGGTTTGAGGAGGCCTTACGAAAAATTAAGTTGATTTAAAGTATAATTTTTTTAGATCTATTTGTGTATTATTTGATTTGTAAGACAGTTATCCGGATGTGAACGATATATGCTTTTGAATACCCCTTTTATATCATAGAATAAGGAAAATAGTGTTGCTATTTTCTCCTTATATTCCTACAAATCCTCCTACACACACAATAATATTTTATGTTTTTTCTCGAGTCATTATCTCTTCGCATCCAAACCGTCGATTTTGACACTTGTCAGGATCCTGTGAGTAGGAGAATTTATAGGCATATCAAGTAGAAGGAAATATCATTTTCTTAAGGAAAAAAGAAACCTTCGGCTATTCACTAGATTTTGGCAATAGCGAGGATACCCCTTTACTGAGAACATATGCATTTACGATGACAACATGTTTATTTTTTCCTTTTTTCCAATGAAACTTAATCTCACTTAACATCTTTGTTTACTATAGGACTAGTGTCTTGCCTTCACGATGACCATAGCCAAGATTTAGAGTTTTTATGGTGAAAGCATATTCATTAAAATCATCGGATGTTTATGTGCAGATGCATGATGATTAATATGAGTCAGTATGTATAACAACCCAAGAATTTTCATCAAATGCAAAACCTATTTTACTATTATCACAATTATACGGGGAAAATTTCGCTTTATTACATTACTTGCATTGTCAATATCTCATTATGCAAGGTAACTTGCACAACTAAAGTAGACAAGCTCACGCAACCTACCTATGGAAATCATGTCTTCATATATGTTAAGAAAACATCATAACATGTCAAGTCAATATCATCATATCCTTTTTACAAAGTACATTATTCCTATAATGTACCATTCGCAACGTTATATCAAAACGGGCTTTAAACCGTTATCGTATACCTCTAAACCCTAAATTCAGTGAAGGGTTAATATCTAAAGTGAATGTACAACCTACTAAAGCATATATACAAGTAATATAACATCTCATTCGAAATATAAACTCCCTCCAATTCAAGTACAAGTTTTCAAAGCACAATGTACAAGTCATTAAGCATGACATCCAAAATAGTCGTTTTACCTCTGTTTTCATTCCAGTTTCTTCACCACCACTCTTGTGCAAGCAACTACACTCAATATACAATGTGTAATCCCTAATTATTCCATTCATAAGCTTCCATGCACATTTTTACACTCAAAACCCTAATTCAAAACTTAGAAACCCTAACCCGAGCTAGATACTACACTATGACCCGTTTCTTTGTTTTTATCCATTTTAAACCTCAACCAACACTCAAATAAGTTGTAATAACTTATTTTAAAATTATTTCAATCCTATTTTCATCATTATTTCATCATCTCATATCATTTATACAAAAATTGAATCCGAGAAACTCTAAACGTACCTAAATGGATCATTCGACTCGTTTACTCATTTTGACCATTTTAATCCCGAACAATCAACCAAGAACCATTGTAAACTCATAATATGAGTTTAAAATTCATTATCTATCTCCATTTTAGCAATAAACAAGAGATTGAAGCTTAGAAAACCCTAATGAACCCATTACAAGCCCTAATTTAACCCACGACTTACTTTTTCTATTTCGACCCATTTTAGCTTAAACCACCACTCAATGTTCATTAATAATCCTTTATACAATTCCTAAGATCAATATTCTATCAACCTTGATCCATTATACAAGAATTATAAGCCAAGAAAAGTCATAGAAACCCTAAAGAGCCCTATATAAACCCGCGACCGTATTTACTCAATTTCAACTCGTTTTAACCCTAACCACTTGCTAATTTCCAATGATAAGCCTTAATACAAACCATGAGATCATGTTTCTATCATTCCTTGATCAATGTGCTCGAAATATAAGCCAAGAAAAAGATTTTGAGCCCTAGTAACCCAAAACAGACCCGCGACTAGTTATGGCGCATTTTAACCCATTTAAAATTCTACCCATGTGCAAGCACCTCCATGACCAGCTAATAGACACTCTTAAGCAACTTACCCACCTGTTTAAGCCTTCCCATGGCCAAAATCAAAGCCACATATCCTCCTTTTTGACCACAACAGCCGCGGCAGCCTCCAATGGTGTCCATACCATCACTCTAACTTTCTAGACCTTACAACTCACTCCATAGACCTCCCACCTCAGTATCTAGCTCTTACACATGTCCATGGTCTGGTCTTAAGAGTTCCTTAGCCTCATTGCATGAATTCAAGTATAAATAGGACCTCATATGCTTCATTTAAACTCGCACCCACCTTTTTCTTTCTATAACCCAAGCGAAGCTTTGAAGCCTTGAATCTCCGGAGTCGTTATTCTAGGCGTACGAAGCTAAAAGTCCTGATTTCGACCCTTTTTCAAGCTATAAGCTCTAACCCAGGTTCTATCATCTTCATACCTGCTAATACACCCTTATAATGTTCATATGATCATACATAAACTCTTGTTAAAATTTCATAATTCAATTCATGCTCATTTTCCATTTTGATCCAAAACCGTACGCCCGAAACCCTAATTTCGCGTTTTTCTTAAAACTAAATGTCATAATGGTTAAATGTTGTTATAATCTATCCTAGCATGATTAAATAATTTTAAAATAATCACTTTATTGATTATAGAAGGAATTTGATCTTAAAACCTGCGCGTTTACATTTTAAAACCCTAATTTGACCCGTTTTGCTTCCTTGCTTAACGAATCGTTATTTTAAGCTTTCTTTGTGTTAAATCTTCATATTATAGTTTATTATAACTTATAAATGTCTATTGAAATGTTAAAATAAGCTTGCATGGCAATTTGGACATGTTTTGTAATTATAATCCATGCAAGGGGTATATATCGTAACTTTCAGAAACTTATAACTAAAAGGACTAAAAATGTCATTTTATCAAAGTTATAACTATAGGGGTCTATTATGTCACTTTTCAAAGTACAAGGTTTACTTGGTATATCTTTTAAACTTGAAGGACCAAACTCGTAAAAGTGCAAACTCCGAGGGTATATTTTGCCACTTTTCAAACTCAAGGGTCTAAAATGTAACATTTTGAAAAAGTATAAAAACATGTTTAAAACCTTACAAGACATAACTTTAATTAACGCTTGACGTGCTTAACATTTCCAGATATTAATCAAAACACTTAAAACCGATTATATCGTATCACAATACTAGGGAGCTTCATATTAAGGAGTTTCATCTTGGTATTACGTTCTGACTGAGTTGTTGGGTTTATGATTTAAAGTGCCCTAGCTCCTCAAATGTTTACTGAATGACTTCTGAATTATGATGGCCCGAACGGTGATACAATAATTCCAAACTTTCCAATCAAACTCATAACAATATTAGACTCTCTGAACCAAAGTTCTAGAGTACAATCTTCCTAAGACTCAACATATTTACTCAGGTTGCGTGACGTGGCTGTTTACTATCATTTTACTATATCAACATTCCCCGGTTAAGATTGTGATAAGGTCGTCAGCTTTCATTTCAGAATATTTATTACATCTACCTATCAGGTGAAGTTCATAACCTCGCCTTTACTTATTTACATGTTTTATAAACCCGCGAGGGGGATACATGCTTGTTACAAACTCTTTTACATACTCGTTTATCTTATAACAATGTGATTACTTTTCAAAGACTTAGTGAGTTCATAGTCTCGCATTTCAATCTTTTCATAAACCCGTGAGGGGGATACCTGCTATAAATTACGAATACAAGTTACATGTTATTCTGACATATCATTACAATTGCTGTCTAAGTTATCTATCCTACAAGTCGTTAAATTTGACTTCAAGTCGTTAAATTGACTTTGGATATTAATGTGTTAGTTTCATAAATCCTACAAGTCGTTAAATTTGACTTCAAGTCGTTAAATTGACTTTGGATATTAATGTGTTAATATTACAAATCCTACAAGTCGTTAAATTTGACTTCAAGTCGTTAAATTGACTTTGGATATTAATGTGTTAGTTTCATAAATCCTACAAGTCGTTAAATTTGACTTCAAGTCGTTAAATTGACTTTGGATATTAATGTGTTAATATTATAAATCCTACAAGTCGTTAAATTTGACTTCAAGTCGTTAAATTGACTTTGGGATGTTAATATGTTGATATTATGAGCTCTTCAAGTCATTAAATTGACTTTTGATGATAATGTGTTAGTGCAATGTGCTTAGACAAGGAACAAGACCAGACAAGACCAATCAGACCAAACAGACCAAACAAGACAATAACGCAGTAATACACTGTTACTATGATAATTGCATTCGTTGCAATCATTACTAATAACGGGTGTATAATAACAATACCATTTTCTATAATAATTATGTTTATACAATTATTACACTATGACTTGTATTCAAACTGTTTATCAAACATATGAATTTCACTCAACTTTTGTGTTGACTTTTTAGCATGTTTATCTCAGGTAATTCAGCAACTTACGACACGGAGTGGTTGGGACTTGAAGATGGCTGAACTGTTATCATTCACACTTTTTGTTTTAGATTGTGGGACCTGCATTTTGTAAAAACTCTGATTATAATGAATGATAACTAAATTTTCCAAAAACGTCTCTTTTAAGTCATTTTCTATGATTATGATTGTTGTATCCATGAAGTAATACCCCAGATTAGCTTCCACTGCTATATGTAAAAATGGGGGTGTTATAGATTGGTATCAGCGCCATGGTTATAGAGAACAAGGTCAAAACCTTAACTATAACCACATTTCTTTTTCAGCCATCAATGTCCTCCGTACCACTACATTCCAGAACAAGTATGTAAATATACATATATATTATACTATTACATAAATAACTTATGTTATTTACAAACTAGGTTGTTATCAGAATGATGTCTTCTCCCAACCGCTCTACTTCTGATATTGAGGATGCTTTTTCTTCTATGAATATTCTTAACTATACTTCGGTTTCATCGGATTATTTCCTAGCTTCATCAGGAAGCAGTTCTTTCAACTCTTTGGAAAACTCTACAGATAATATAATCCCACCGGTATTCTCATCTTTCTACAATAATCCTTGTTTAAAGGACGTACAAGCATTTTATGCTAAGGAATTACCTATTCTATCACCAGATCCTATTACCCCACCAGCTATTTTGACTTCATCTCTGGTATTACCACCATCATTACTATTTGATCCTTGATATTTCTTTGTTCCTGAAGAACTATTACCACCTAAGAAACGAATATGTTCCCTATCTTCTTCCTCAACTACATTACCTAATCCATCTCGGAATCAAACCTGTGATTTGATATCACCATCTTCCTCAGTTTATACTCCTACCCCACCTCAGATATTTGAAATAGGGAAATGTTCAGTTAAGATGCATCTAAAACATCATGAGAAACAAGTCGAAGATATTTTGAATTACTTAGAAGGACTCTCTTTTCACCGTATTGAGAAAATGGAAGAAGGAGTATTAATAATGATCACACAAAGGAATAGTAACGAACTAAAAATTGAACTTGAGAGAGTCCGTTCTCAGATTATCAAACTTTAAAGGAAGAAATTAGGGCAAAAAGATAAGATTGCTTTTGCTCACTACAAAATTTTCGATCTTGAACGAAACATTGAGAAAATCCAAGCTCGACACCAAACGGATAAGGAAGATCTTTAGGATGTCATCTACCGGTTCGAAATCAACAAACTCTTAGACTAGTTATGGCTTTATCCTAGCCACGGGATGTGTGGTATAAATAAAAACGCTTGTCAAATCTTGACTATGTACAATAAAAAGGCAAGTTATTTATAATGGCAATCCCATTTCGTACCTTATTGTTCATCTCGTTTCATACCTTATTGTTACCAACTTATCTCTCTTTCATCATCATTTCCACCATTTGCATCATTATCTCTGTCTTTATCATAACCTCTAAGTGCTTGAAAATTCAAAAATAAGCATTTCCCTTTAAGCATTTTAAGCATCACATTCTCTTTTATTACTTTTCAAAACTTATGATATCATTCTTACTACGTGTTATCCTCTGTTGATAGAATGCCTCCCAAAAGGACATCAACATCTGAAACACCAGCTGCCATCCAACAACTAATTAATGATGGCATTTCCTCAACTCTGAAAGCACAAGCTGCATCAATGGCAAGTGCTAGTAATCCCAATAGGAACACCGGACCTACTGGAACTCCTGTAGCAAAAATGGGAAACTATAAAGAGTTCATTAGCTGTCAACATTTCTACTTCAATGGTACGGAAGGAGCAGTTGACCTCATCCGCTGGTTTGAACATATTGAATCAATTTTTTCTCGTAGCAAGTGTGCCGAGGAAGACAGAGTGACATTTGCTACCGGTACTTTAACTGATGATGCCATGTCCTAGTGGAATTCATACACCCAACCCATCGGAATAGAACAAGCTAATAGGATCACTTGGACCAAATTGAAAAGGCTCTTAACCAATAAGTATTACCCTCGAACTAAAGTCAAGAAAATGGAAGACGAATTTTACAACTTGGCCGTGAAAGGAAATGATCTTAAGACTTATATTAGGAGATTTTAGGAATTAGTCATCTTATGCCCAAACATGGTACCAAATGCCGAGAAACTATTGGAAGTCTTCATTAGTGGATTACCCAGAAGTATTGAAGGAAATGTTACTGCCTCGAAGCCTCAAACTTTGGAGGAAGACATCAACATAGCCCATAGATTAATGGATCAGATAATAAAGCGTGATTCTGTGCAAGAAACCAATAATCACAAATGAAGGTTTGAAGATAGAAGAAACACCAACAACAACAACTATCCCAATGAACACAACAATAATAACCACTCCAACAATCACAATCACAACAACTACCAAGATAACCGCAACAATAACAACCATAACAATGATTACCACCAACAACAGCATAAAAGACAAGAAGCCTTCAAGACTTATGCTGCTACCAATGGGTATACTGGAAACCTTCCCTTGTGTAAAAGATGTAGACTACATCACACGGGACCTTGCAGTGTCAAGTGTCAGGTTTGCAACAAGATAGGCCACCAGACCAAGTACTGCAAAAACAAAAGACCAACCACTAGAAACGATCTACAAACAGTATCCGTAATTTGTAATGCCTGTGGAAAGAAAGAACATTATGCAAATCAGCGCTCAAAAGAAAATAATTGGGCCACAGGAAAGCATACTTAGAGATGAGCTTGCTTTTGTTCACTTTAGAATTCCTACCCTAGAAACAACTCTCGAGGATATTCAAGTTTCATCAGAATCTTCTTCAATCTGAAAACCCCAATCATCAAGCTACAATCCTTGTTAGTAGTTACTTTTATCTAGAATTTTACTACGAGATACGTAGCATAAGTATCAACTCTTTTTAGAGTTTCATATGTAAAGCTATCCATGAAATAATAAAGTGATGATTCCGTTACATCTTGTTATCTGATGATATCAAAACTCGACATTATTTGTCAATTCCATCGATTCTATTATGTTCAAACTCTGAATACTCCCCTCATACCTTTGCAACATAAATTTTCATCCTCGATTATATGGGCGTCAGTACAATCAACATCTCAATATTATCTAACCATTCATGATCATATCATTTTCTACACATTACCATATCGTGTTTTTATGCTTAGGTAAGACGATTTATGATCATCTTATTGAAATGAATTAGGTCACTTCTTTATTTGAATAAGGAAATTATAAATCTCCGAACTATGAATTTATAAATTCTCAGTTACAAGGAGTTGAACGCTTCTTTTTGTAAGTGACAAATTATAAATAAGTAGGCTTAAGTATATAACATACGTACAAACAAGTTTCTTTCAATCCGTTTGTACAAACAATTCCTTAATCATTATCATTATTACCTTCATCATCTGTTCATTTCAAAATCTGTATCTCACGTGATTAGCAACTCTCTTACAATCATTCCTTGACATCACTCATTCCATGATCTCCGTATTCTAAAATTCTCTGTTATATTCTGCAACATAATAACAAGGAAACACATAAGAATCTATACAATGCCAAATGATTTCAATACCACTAGGTATGAAAATTTTGACAAAGACTTGTGATAGCATTCTTATTCGATGTTGACTTTTAAAGGTTAATGAATAACGATTCTTTACGATCACAGTAGCGCAGCAGAAGCATGGTAGGCCCATAACCCACAGGTTTCGTAAATCGAAGTATTCCATCCACCCAGGTTCAATCAGAATCTGGAGAAATTCTATTGGCTGTCATCAAGATGTGTGGTCTTGGACTAATTGACATGTGAAAAGAAGGTAATTATAATTATTTTAAGTCGTGCGGCAACATAATTATAAATGCATCACACACGTAGACTTATGACCTTGATTAGCCTAACCTAAAATTTATGCCCAGTACCTACATCTATTCTCAAACAATACCACTACAACTTTCAACTAAATCTTGGGACAAGATTTCTGTAAGGGGTGGAGTACATATGAACTACCATAGAATTTTATCAAATTGAAAAACCCTATATTTACTTATTTTACTGTGATTTAGATGAATCTGAGTCGATTTTGACTACAATGTGTATTACATTATTGTGCGCTTATTTCACATCGTGAGTCTGACTAATAAGCACTAATGTGGTAGATGCTCTGCTATGAACTTCACGTATGATTAAGGCAGTGAGCAACGCGCTACTTCGAACATGCAGGATGAGTGGCAGCTTTTATATTCAACATCCGCTGTAATTGTCATACATATCTCGACATGTATAGATCATTGTGTGTCTGTATGAGGATACTCAGTGTTGCATAAGCGTGTTGACAAAAAACGTATAGATATTAACTTGAGGTAGTAGTCTTGATTAGGGCAGAGATATCTATATCAAACCGGGCTTTAAACCGTAATGTATACCTCTAAACCCTAATTCCATAAAGGTGAAAGATATCGTGACAATTCGAAATGAGATCGTGATACTAATGTATTATATACGTAGAGTGTTGTAGTAGTAGTCTAAACTATCTCGCAAGTGTGAGAGCCTGCTCGCGCAAGAGTTATGGAGGGATCAGTGTCGTTTGCGGAGAGCGTAGGCTAAGGGTATCGAATGTCATTTATGTGGAATTGTTGGGAGACTAATATTAGCGATCGCTTAGTTCATAGTGCGGGATGTGTTCTGTTCTGAAGATCTTGTGAGGATGTGAGAACATCTATATTGCGGATTTGTGTAGAAGTTACGAAGGCGGCGTATTTTGTGGACTGTGCTCGCATTTATCTCAATCCATGTGTCTGCCTCCATTTCATGAAATTACAAGACACCAAAGTCAGAAAGAAACCCTAACCCGAGTTAAATACTACACTTATGACTGTTTCTCGTTTTTAACCATTTTAACCTCAACCCAACACCTCAAATAAGTTTGTAATAACTTATTTTACAAACTATGTCAATCCTATTTATCATTATTTCAATCATCCTCATATCTTTATCAAAAATTGAATTCCGAGAAACCCTAAACGTACTACCTAAATGGAATCATTAGACTTCGTTTGCTCGTTTTTACCTTTTAATCTCGAACAATCAATAAGTTTCATTGTAAACTCATGGTATAAGTTTACAAACCATGATATATCCTTATTTTGGCAATATACACGAATTATAAGCTCAAAAACCCTAAAGAAACCCGAACGAGCCCTATGTGAACCCGCAACCTTATTTACTCAATTTCGACACACTTTAACCCAACCACTTGCGGATTTCCATTGATAAACCTGATCAAACCTTGAGACATATTTCTATCACTTCATGATCACTGATCACGGAATAGAAGCCAAAGAAAACATCGACCCCTAGAAGACTCAAAAGAACCCCGACCAATTCTTTTGCAAATTGACCAATTTTAAAGTCTTTTATTCAACATAACTCACCCACATTTCTCCTAAGAGGCTTTACACATCAGATTACACAAATATCTGTGTATACTTGGTCATAAAATTAACCTACTACACCTCTATTTCACCTTACTTAAGCATCTTCATACTATGAACAAAACCACACACTAATCTGTGAGATTCTCGCATATTACAACTCAACCAAAAATCAACACCCAACAAACACATCAGACTCTGCCAATCCTCGTCCTGTGTCCGTACCCATGTTATATCTCCTACTGTCTGTATGTGTACCCCTGTGTATGTAGTTGCTCACGAGTCAACCTTGTGTCTGATTTTGTGCTTCATCGTATCACTATGAGAAGCTCGCAAGTATGCATCCCCTCTACTTGCTGCACTTCTCTAAGATAGACTCTCACTCTTAGTACAGTCTAGCAGAGACTGTGTAATCTTTCACTCACTCATATCAATGTGCGATTTCAAGAGTAAGTAACCTGTTGTGAATGTCCAGTGCAATACTCGTGTAATTAGATGTATGTCAAGAAGTAAATCGGTAAAATGAAAGTACCTCTTTAGGGCGCGTACAATAAGCTGATCAATTGTTGATCTTACTGAGGATACGTTCTCCTTCTAGTATCCTGTACTCCGTCGTGTGTCGTGTCACTCAGGTATTATAGAAAGTTCTCTCATCTAGAACTCTAAAGTGCTAATGTGATGTTGTAATATCTGTCGTTCCTTCTGTAAAGAGACACCTACTCGGAGTAGGCTGTGTTGAGATCTGATGTGAAGATAATTAGCACACTCTCTGTTGTGTCTCAAGTGGTATAAGTATCATGAGTTCGTGCTCTAGTGTCTGTGTCTCATAGATGTTGGATGACTTGCGCTCTCTCAAAGATGTATATAATCAGGATTGATCCTGGAATGTGTTGGCGCTTCGTGTATGTTGTTTGCCCAAGAACAGAAGTGAAGCAAAAGAAACCAAGAAAAGAAGCCCGGGAGTCGTTATTCTAGGCGTACGAAGCTAAAAGTCCCGATTTCGACCCGTTTTCAAGCTATAAGCTCAAACCCAGGTTCTAAGGATTATACTTCTGCTCCTACACTCTTATAATGTTCATATGATCATACATAAACTCTTGTTAAAGTTTCATAACTCAATTCATGCTCAATTTCCATTTTGATCCAAAACCGTACACCCGAAACCCTAATTTCGCGTTTTTCTTAAAACTAAATGTCATAATGGTTAAATGTTGTTATAATCTATCCTAGCATGCTTAACTAATGTTAAAATAACCACTTTATTGATTATAGAAGGAATTTGATCTTAAAACCCGTGCGTTTATGTTTTAAAACCCTAATTTGACCCGTTTTGCTTCATAGCTTAACGAATCGTTATTTTAAACTTACATTGCATTAAATCTTCATATTTTAGTTTATTATAACTTATAAATGTCTATTGAAATGTTAAAATAAGCTTGCATGGCAAGTTGGACATGTTTTGTAAATATTATCCATGCAAGGGGTATATATCGTAACTTTCTGAAATTAATAACTAGAAGGGCTGAATATGTCATTTTATCAAAATTATAACTACAGGGGTCTATTATGTCACTTTCCAAAGTACAAGGTTTACTTGGTATATCTTTTAAAGTTGAAGGACCAAAGTCGTAAAAGTGCAAACTCCAAGGGTATATTTTGCCACTTTTCAAACTCAAGTGTCTAAAATGTAATATTTTAAAAAAAGTATAAAAATGTATTCAAAACATTACCTGACATAACTTTAATTAACACTTGATGTGCTTAACATTTTCAGATATTGAATAAAACGCTTAAAACCGATTATGTTATAACCATAATATCATTCATCATCGATATGCCTTTATAAATCATGTCCCGGATCTCTATTGTACCACAATACTAGGGAGCTTCATATTAAGGGGTTTCATCTTGGTATTACGTTCTGACTGAGTTGTTGGGTTTACGATTTAAAGTGCCCTAGCTCCTCAAACGTTTACTGAATGACTTCTGAATTATGATGGCCCGAACGGTGATACAATAATTCCAAACTCTCTAATCAAACTCATAACTCTTAAAACCAAAGTTCTAAAGTACAATCTTCCTAAGACTTGACATATTTACTCAGGTTGCTTGACGTGGTTGTTTACTATCATTTTGCTATATCAACCTTCCCCGGTTAAGATTGTGATAAGGTCGTCAGCTTTCATTCTGAAATATTTATTGCATCTACCTATCAGGTGAAGTTCATAACCTCGCCTTTACTTATTTACATGTTTTATAAACCCGCGAGGGGGATACATGCTTGTTACAAACTCTTTTACATACTCGTTTATCTTATAACAATGTGATTACTTTTCAAAGACTTAGTGAAGACTTAGTAGTTTCATGAGCTCTCACATTTTAATCTTTCAAGAACCCGTGAGCTGATGTAATACATGCTATAAATTACGAATACAAGTGTTTTTTCACAAATACATGCTATCCCTGACGATAACATTACAATTGCTGTCTAAAGTTTATCTATCTTTACAAGATCTTAAAATTTGACTTCAAGTCGTTAAATTGACTTTGGATATTAATATCATAAATCCTACAAGTCGTTAAATTGACTTCAAGTCGTTAAATTGACTTTGGGATGTTAATATGTTGATATTATGAGCTCTTCAAGTCATTAAAAAAATGACTTTATGATGATAATAGTGTTAGTGCGATGTGCTTAGACAAGGAACAAGACCAATCAGACCAAACAGACCAAACAAGACAATAACGCAATAATACATTGTTACTATGATAATTTGGGTAATCGTATGCAATCCATTAACTAAAAACGGGTGTATAATAACAATACAATTTTTCTAAAAATAATTGTGTTATACAATTATACACTAAGACTTGTATTCAAACTGTTTATCAAAACCATATGAATTTCCACTCACCATTGTGTTGACTTTTTAGCATTGTTATATCTCAGGTAATTAACAACTACGGGCACGGAGTTGGCAATGGACTTGAAAGATGGGCTGAACTGTTATCATTCACACTTTATGTTTTAGATTGTGGGACCTGCATTTTGTAAAAACTCTGATTATAATTAATGATAACTAAATTTTCCAAAAGCGTCTCTTTTAAGTCGTTTTTTAGGATTATGATTGTTGTATCCATGAAGTAATACCCCAGATTAGCTTCTGCTGCTATATGTAAAAATGGGGGTGTTACATTACACTTCAAATTAACTTTCAAAACTCAAATGGTGCATCTAAATAAATAGAAATGCATCTAATGCAAGTCGTTTTTCATTTTGCTAAAACCATATCTAAACCGAAATCCAAATATTTAATATAGTTCGGTTTGATTTTGACAAATTCAGATTGGTTATAAATTCGATTCGATTTTGTACGGTTCAGTTTTGTTCCGCTTTTCGGTTGCTTTAGTCAGCACCCTAAACCTCTGTAGCTAATTTTAACACCCCAAAAACTCAACAAGACTGACTTAAGTTGAATATGGAGTAGGGGTGGGCATAAAAACCGAAATAACCGAATAAACCAGAAACTGAAACCGAACCGAAAACAACCGAACCGAACTAAGAACCGAACCGAATTTGCCAATACCGAACCGAATCGAACTACATATTCGGTTTACGGGTTGGATATGTGTTTGACAATCAGAACCGAAAACCAAACCGAAAACCGAATTTATATAAATATATATTTTTTATATATTCATGTATAAAAAAATACTACTAAAATTTTATCCTGATATAAAAAACACATTTTATGCTTGAAATAATTTTTCTTGCTAAATATTTATGTAATTATTTAATTTTTAATTTCGGTTTGGTTTTCGGGTCGACTCAATTTTTTTTTTTACCGAATTAACCGAACAACCCTATAACCGAACCGATCAACACCCCTAATATGGAGTTAACCCAGACTACTAAGGGTCAGTATGGTTTATGGGTTTATTTTGGGTTTGGGATTAAAATTTTAAAATCTAATGTTTGGTTGTATTTTTTGATCATGAGTTTAGGATAGAATCCCGAATATGAGGGGATACATTAAAGTATGGGGATAAGTGGATTTTATAAAAATTATGGGCCCAAATTTTTTTTCCACCTCTCATCTCTTTTTTTACTCACTAATTATAAAAACATACGTTTATTATTGTGTTGATAGACACAAATTGAACATTAAACATTTTTAAAACATTTTTTACCCTTATGAACAGTAAAAATATCATTTGTTTATACTGATAATAGTTTTTTACTAAGATGGCGGGTTATAATATGATAGTACGTGTCATGCTAATCCATTTGTTCTCTCACCAAAAACCCATCGCCCTCCAAAACTCTCACCAGATCCACCGCCCTAATAAACGCACACCAAATTTAAGTTGAGTATAAGTTTTTTTTTTTATGTTTTGGTGATTGATGGGGGTGTTGGTGTATTGTTTCGTAGGGTGAATTCCAGATATCGGTTGCATTTTGGGATGATGAATGTGGGGAGATCGATTCATGTAACATGTATGTAGTATTTTCTCTGTTTTTAAGTTAGTTCATAAAGCTTACAACTTTTATTCGTTTATATTAGAATTAGTTGTGATTAGCATATATATGATAAGATAGTGGTATGGCTATATCGTTGGTACTAAGAAGAGAAACGAGATAGAATGCGTGAATATAAGAGCATGAGAGAGCCGAGACTCCGAGAGTGTGAGGACCATTGGAGTTTCATATTTTTGCCAAAAAGAAACGTTACAATAGCTTAATAGAAGTGCGTGGTTGTTTTCTCTTTTTATTGCACGTCGAAATAAACTTTCTAATACAGTCATAACATACCATGTTATATGTTTCATGTTACACTGAATATATGGCTTATCAATTATCATATGTTTGTGAAAATTTTAACATTAAATGAAACAAAAAGATAGTATAGTGTCTATGAATTTAACTGATGCAGGTCACTTTTTTTTATTTTTTGTTGATATACACGAAAGATATTTGTATCACTTTTCCTTCCTCCTTTTTTACGTTACTATGGGTGTCTTTGACGAAATAATTTAAGCTGAAGCTCGAGCTCGCGCTGGAACTGCAACAGGAACTAAAACTAGATTTGGTGCTTATATTATAAGCCGGAAGTTTTTATTTTAATAAAATTGTTTGATAAATTAAGTGGAGCTAAAAATTATTAGTTTAAAATCGCATAAAAGTACATCAAAATAAGTACAAATATATATTTCCGGCTCATGCCGTATCATGCATTATATTTTGTATGTGTTTAAATAATTTGACTAACTGTAAGCCCTCATAAGCCCGTTTCAATGGGCTATGGCTTATAAAAGTTTCCTAAGCCAACCACCAACACATGAACATTATCTCATAAACCATGGTAATTACGGTTTATGGTAATTACGACTGCTCTATTTTGAATCAACATATTTAAGTGTATATTATCGTAGCCCTACTTTTAGTTTTCCCTAATCTTCTACCTATATATCCATGTATATTTCTGGTCCGTTTTGTTAAATCTGTGTTGACTATAATGTTCAGATGTTGAATTTGACTGATTTATTGTGCTCACAGTTACTACGATGTGTATGGAGGTAGAAATAGGCAGTATACATACTATGGAGCAAGTGTTGGTGCAACTAATGATGGTATGATCACAGCTACGGGTGCAGCCGCTGCAGTTGCCGCCTTTTACCCGTATCTAAACATGGCAGAAGGTGGTCATGGAAACTACGCAACGGGTCAGATCTATGTTGTGTACCCACACCATCTCTACCAGTATTCTACCATGAATTCCTCTAGAGGGTATGCGCAACAATATGGCACCCTAATCTCCCTCACGGCTACTCCTGCAATGCAACCAGCAGGTATAATTTGCATTCCATTCCCTATCAACATTAGCTTATTTTTTGTGAAAAAGAAATATATTGACTATAATCATAAACGATCGGTTTAAATAACAACTGGTTGCAATATTTAAGTACATAGTTTAGTGACATTCAAATAGAGACAATTTTAGCCTTAACTAATCAAGTTACTAACATTTTTGGCAGTGCTGTCCACAGGCGTAAACGTTGTTCTACAATCACCTGCTGCTCATCATTAAGAGATTCACGCATAGATCTTTTCTGAAAAAACGACCTTTGCCCCAGCCATGGTATTTCTTGAAGGAGCAATGTAAGTACCATAGGATGTTTGGAGTTCTTATTTATACTACTTATAGGGCTGTTTTGGAGTGTGCTTATTCAAAATACCAAACTACTTATAGTTGTCCTTCTTGGCGATTTTAGTTCTCCCTACATATTTTATAATTCGACTTCGAGTAAAAAGGCAGACATTTCATAACCAAAAGCTCTATCACCTCTATGTCATTTTCTACATGTCAACAAGTATCTCTCTTTGTAGTACACGTTAAAAAAAATTCACATCAAAGCTTTGTGTTCAAAGAAAAGTAAACATTATATGATTAAGCTACAAAACTGATCTTTCGTGTTTCGAAGAGGCATAACTGAGTAACAATGTAGGTTTAAGGTCTCGGTATACCTCATACCATACAACTAACAAACGAAGGCCAATATCAAACTTTCCACTGTCTTTGGTTAAATTTCATTTGTAGTAATCTGAACAATTGACTACATAGGAGGAAAGCTTCACATGCTTAACTGTTTATGACCAGTCCCTTTTAGGTTACGAGTAGGGCTATTCTAATTGTTCAGTTATTGCCCTTTCATTTACTTTTTTCCCAACTTTTTGTAAGAAATAGTCATGTAATTAGGACACCAGAATAACCTGTTCATGTGGAAAAATTGCAACTTGGTATATTCATTTTGAGACCCGCGCTTCGCTGCGACGGGTTTTGGTGTCTTAATTAGTCATTTTTTTGGAATGACTAATTTTGCGGAATGACTAATTCCTCCACGAAAACGTGTTTATGGGTCAGTCTATCCTGACACAATCCACACTTAAAGCGTGACCTGTTACCTGACTATTTTTCCACCTCTACTCCAAATCCAACCTTACTTTCCTTTTGACCCATGACGATAGTTGATAGACGGTAATGGAAGGAAGGATGAATTCGTTAAGATGTGTCCGTCTTAAGAACATTTCAAATTTTATTAGATGAATTCGTTAGGAAGGATGTGACCCTCACCACTTCTCAACTTCCTCCTCCTCACTGTAAGTTAGATTAAATGTCAAATATTTTGTAAGGTTCACAGACGTTTTAGGGATAAATAAGCTAATAAGCTTAATCCCTTGAAATAAGACTATATGAAAAGACATAAACTTTTACACACAAGCTTACCTAAACTACCAAACACACCATTAAGTAATATAAAAAACCAAAAACTATATAGACCAACGGGTTTATACTTTTATAGCTACAAGTTATAGATACAATTTAATGCAAATTTTTGAAATTGCTAAAAGGTAACATACTGACTTCTTTTTTAACTATGCAGGTTTGAAACATTTAACTTATGCGTGATTCTGGAGATCAGGATTATAAGGAGATTTATCGGTCGATTCTGCCAGCATAGGAGACACTGTCCCAAATCAGAGAAGAACTTGAAGATCTGTTGGCTGCTCAGCAAAGCAGGGACTGCTTTCATACTTGGGCATTCACATGTGAAAGCAAAACAGACGCTTTCAGAAAATATATCAGATGATATCAATGTAGGTCCCACTACTTCATTCATACATTATTTAACTATCTACGATATATATATGTATTTGAGAGTGGAAAATTCGACCTATTTGCTTTTGAGTGAGTCGATTTGTGTTATGCTCGTCCATAATGGGTCAAACGGGTAGAGTAAAAAGAGTTGTAAAAAAGGAAATGGGCCAAATATGTTCAGAAACTCCTAAATTGTTATAATAAAAAAACTTTGCTGATTAGTTATTAAAGAATTCTAAAATTTTGGACAAAAAGTGTCTTCAGGTCAACTAAACTCGACTCCAATCAAGGTACAAATATTTACAGTTTTTGACCCATTTTTACCCATGCATTCCTCTTCTTATTACATGCTTTTTTGGGTAAAAAGCGATGTATAGTATATGTACATTATATCAGATTGGCTTATGCACATGAGATATACTGATATACAACAAAATAAGAAAATATAATATATTAAGAAAGTATGTATTTAGCTTAAAGCATAAATATGTCCCTATCTTATATTGTGTATATGTTTTTTTCTGTAGCAAGAGATACAGAAGGCAAAGAAAGAGCTTGATGGGAAGGTAGTTCTTCCTTTATCATATAAATGCAAATAAATATTAAATAAAACGTAACCCAAATTTGCAGAGTCATGTGAAAATGGGTCGAATATGTCACCTATACTTGGAGGTATTAGCGAAATCATTTA
Organism: Tanacetum coccineum; assembly: GCA_026074375.1. NCBI lineage: Eukaryota > Viridiplantae > Streptophyta > Magnoliopsida > Asterales > Asteraceae > Tanacetum > Tanacetum coccineum. Next base: position 61,688 of record BQNB010007301.1, on the reverse strand, counting down.
TTGATATTTTCATGTTTCACCAGGCAAAGAGATACTTTAAACAAGGCTATAAGTGCTAAGAGCTATGTAGAGATGGTTCCAACCCATATTAGAGAAGAAAATGTTGCTAAACTCGCCACACTAATGCAACAACTATTGTCTCTTGAGGTAGCTACAAAATACTTTGAACGCGAAGTAGCTGCAAAAGCTCTAACTTCATAAATCTAATTCAGTCAGTTTTCCTCTTTGTTGGCATTCTTTTACCAGCACACTTCAATATATTTTGAGTGGATGCCTTTCAATATCAGATGAAACTCGCGGATGATGGGATCATCGAGGCATTCATTAAATGTTATATTGACAATAGTTGAAATATTTTACGTAGATCATGTTGGAAGTGAAATTGATGGAACAAATTATGATACAATGTAAATATGTGTGTTTGCAATGATCACTTTTGTCACCTTTGTGCTTCGACTACTGTTTTCAAGTAAGTTTTTTTTTGAAAACATTGCTATAGATAGATAAACATATATTTCTTATTATTAAGTATGCTGTAACTAAACGATCAAACCCCATACCCCTTTCAAAATTTTCGGTGACAACCTGTTAAACCCGGAAAGCCTCTCAACCCCTTGATAGTAGTGGGTTGTGGCCTACCTCAATAGTAAAAAAATGTTTTAAAAAACGTGTCGTTGTGAGGCGAACAACAAAGAAACCTTTCTAATTAAAAACGCTCTATACAAAATGCGACGCAGCGAAACGCGGGTATCAAAATCTTGTTATAAATATAAATAAGTTTTTAATTTATATTTTAATATATAATATATCTTTTAATAATATTTTCTCTCTCATATCTTAAACCAAATCCAAATCTAAATCTTAATTATAAACACATCTACAAAAACGGACCTTAAATTCCATTCGGCCCTAAACAAATCTATATTAGAAATTTTCAACACAGGCCCACTTGTATAAGACTCCAGCCCAAGAAAACACTAACTAAACCCTAGCATACCAAGCTGCCACAACACAAATACCATCACAAACTTATAACAAACAGTCATTAAACTGAAGTCACAACCACTTTTAATTGTTTTTGAAGATAAGTTATGCTAAAGATCTTACGTGAGCTCTCAGGTAAGGTTTGATGAGTTTCTTGTTTGTGTTCTTTTGTTCTGGGTTTCGTTATTACTGGCAGTTTAAGAGTTTTGTGCAGATCTAACCCCAAGTTACCTAAAACACGCAGGTTATGTTCTATACAATCGAAAGTTTGACATCAGTTATTATGACATATTGTTCTTTTTGTGAGAACCGTGAGAACGGTGTTGTCGGTGGTTTAGATTACCTTCATAATGATTACACAAGGTAACTAATCGTTTTGGTAGTAAATACTTATATTATTTCATGTTTAGCTGTTTGGTTCCTTGTAATTAGGATTTCTCAAATAAATATATTAGATCTGACAAAATAGGCGTCTTAATCGTAAAAAATATTTGTTTTCGTTGTGGCCAATGTTTAAAACTGGAAGTGAGTTAGCCATCAGGACCAGTTATGAGACTGATTGAAGTACTCTTTTAGATTTTATTTTTCAACCAGGAAACCTTAAATGGCTGTTTGTTTCAGCCTGCAGTTTTCGAAGAGGACCGTCACGCATTGACACGTTAGTCTAAAGTCATCATGGATTCGAGCTTTATCGTACAAGTGAATACGGTTGGAGAAGAACTGTTCTCGGAAGATCTTCATGACATCCTACCTGGGAGTGAGTTGGTCACCACTGAGTATGTATTTTACTTTTTTAGATTTTACATTTCTGGAAGTGATTATTTGTGTCTGGGAGATCTTATATACTAACAAGTCAACCATAATCAATATTTACCAGTTACCATTAATCACTGAACTAATCTGAGGTGATGGCTATGGAAGAGTGGTGATATTTCATTTGATTATTGATTATTACTAGGTATAATGCCCGTGCACGCACGGATTTTTTTCTGACTTTTTTACGATGTGTTTTTTTATAAATTAAATAGTACTTTTTTAAATAAGGACATATTATGTATATAGTTTCAAAAACTGAGTTCGCCTTAGTGTAGTTTTACGGGTTATAAAAAAAGAACAGGATAAGTGTTTGTGGTTGCTTCCCGTTACTGTAACATGAAACCGTACCTAATCGAAAACAACTTAACACAAAAACTGAAAAAACACCTTAACCCGAAATCGAGTCACACCATAAATAATCCTAATATTTGAAAACCTTTTTTAAGCTTGTAATATTTTTTTCCCTAAATTTCGATATAATTTTCCCATAGCTAATTGTAATAAAGTGTAAAATACTAAAAGAAACAGACCATTCAAATATATGTAAACCTTTTACATTACGCATGAGGTTTTTTCTAAAATTTTAATTTATATATTGGGTTGAAGTTATAAATTACCAACGTACTTTCAAAAAATTTCACATATTACCAAGATGGTGATTTTAGTATCATTATTACCTTTTAAACTTTACGTTTTGTTCAAAAAGGTTCTTAAAAGTGACATGTGATAACCGGTTGCCAAATAAATTTAACTACACCTCAGCCTAATTAGTAGGTAATTTTAATATCTCATTATTTATTAATGTCCACTTCACTTAAATTTTCTCCAAGTCACCCCCACCTTATCCACCTCTCACGTATCTTTTCATCATTTCAATTCCAAACTCTCGGATCTCATTTTTTTTCAAATATCTTTTCATCATTTCACACCAACTCAATTCTATAACATCCTAATTTTGGAAGATAGATGTTAGAATATAATGTTGGTTAAACCTCTTTTGCACAACAACAAAGAAACCCTTTTCCAGCGATCTTTTCCCGTAAATTTTTCGGAGATAGATGAACCATATGAGTTTGCTAACTTGGTGGATAAGAATTCATACATTGAAGAAAGTAGCTCTAAGAAAAGTATCTTGGCGGATAAAAGTATCATACATTTAAGGAGCTATTTAAAATATAATGTGATACTTTTCTTAATGGATCTGACCTATAAACGGTTTGAAAGGAAGGTATTTCATTAAACATCACGTGCATTTAAACGTTATGTTTGTTGTTGCACATGAATGGTTCTTTACTCGTGAGGCCTGAAAATGAATCTTCAAACATTAAAGATCAATTGTTCTTCTTGATATGAGTGAGCATGGTGGAGTTTCTGGTAAAAACCTATCTGAGACCGGGTTTTGGTTTTTAATAGATCTGTTGTTCTTGATGGTGAATCATGTTTTTATTATATTTATTTGTTTTTGATGATGGTAATAAGTTTGGTAGAGAAATGATTTCAAGATTTTTTTTTCCTTGTGATGATAATGGAGGTAGAAGATGAAGATGGGTAAGGTGGAAAAGTTCAACGCCACGTGGAAAAAAAATGATGTGGAAGTTATGAAAGTTACATGTGTAATATTTACCAGTACTAATAAGTTTAGAAGGTAATAATGATATTAAAATCACCATCTTGGTAATATGTAGAAATTTTTGAAAGTACGTTGGTAATTTATAACTTAAACCATTTATATATTACACTTTTAGTATTTTATATACAATCTAAAGGTCATCAACAATTTGCATGTGTAACCTTGTTGCCCTTCTTAATGCAATTTGTATGTGTACAATCTATATTTATATTACTTATAAAAGGTTTACACATATTTTTTATAAATTGAAAACTTAAAAGATGAGTAATATTATAAAACCAAAATACTCATATTTATAAAAAGCAATGCAACTATTAAATATTTAAATACTTGACTACAATTTAAACAATTAACTTTTTTCAATTTCACTTGCTCTACAACGCTCATAAATAAAAACAAATGCACACACAAATTAATGCTACTATACATTATTGCCGTTATGCCCGGGTAATCAACGCCCATGCATAAAAACAACTGCACACACATGGACACAAACTAATGTTATTATACATTAGTATAATTAAGACATAAACCACCTTTAAATGGATTCAGAATATCATAACTGATTGTAAGATAAGTTTCAAGTATTATAGTGGTTTCATAATTATTCATAAGTTTTCATTATCTTTTAAAAAGTTAGGAGATTGGCGAAACATTTTCTTTCATCAAGTAAAGGAAGATATGTCATGCTATGTGAAACGCTTTTCAAGATGAAGGTTGTGATTAGGACAATTTTCAGGTGTCTCCCACTTGTTCTACCTCCTCATTCTTAAATCATAGATCCTTGGCTCATTAACAACACTTTTGATGGCTGACATTGGTATTCAAGAGTATTGTTAATCCTCATACAGTCAAGGATAAAATAATCTGTTTAATATTTATCAGAATTAATACTAGTAAAATTTGTAAATTCTATAACGAACTTCAACATAGGTTTATGGGATTCTTTTGTTAGTGGGTTGAAATATTGATAATTTCAAGTTTATGGGATACTTATAGAGAAAACGAAATCAATGCCAGGCACGAAAGTGGAAAAACATAAATTTTGTTTGTATGTGCATTTTCGATGTGTAGAAGAAAAGAAATGGAGTGAGTTGGCTGCCCAAAGAGATCAGGTCTAAATGGAGTAGTTGACTCCCAAACTAAACTGATTAATTCAAATCAAGACATTTAGACCTAAATTTGACTTTGTATGTATATAACCAAAATGAATTTTAATGACACTGTTTGCTTTCCAAGTAAATAATCTAGGTTTTTACAGATGATCACCAAATCATTCATACAATATTCCTGAAAAACAAAAAATCACCGACAGATTTGGGTGGAAAACAATTATTACTGATGATTTTAGTTAAATTATTTTGGATTTAGGATTCTGGAAAGGAAAGATTGTTGTGCGGATGATAACCGAAATTCATAAACATCCATAGAATATTCCATTTTATGCACAAAAAACATACAATCATAGCATAGGAATGTTTTTTTGTATGATAAGGTGTTATTTTTGTTAGTGTGGTAAACTCGGGCCGAAATAATCCTTGAGTACTTCAATTGCGAGAGATATCGATCCAGCATAAGAAGCAAAAGAGAAAGCTGAAGACTCCTCATCAGCAAGCATGAAACCAATAGAGTTGTATTTCCCATTTGCGATAGCAGTGGAGCCCACATTAAAAGTCATCACCATTAATGCATTCTTGAATGATACTTTACGAACCTGCATAATAACTAAACCGGATTATTAAAGAATAAGAATAATTATTTTAAGTTTTTTCTCCAAGTATATTTCAAATTCACCATATGCACAAAAGAAAAATTACACCAGCGCTCCTTTATTGTTGGCCTGAGCATAGTCCATGAAATATTCATTAATGCCCAAAAAGAACTAACAATATAAGCTAGACGACTGGGATAATTAATGTAATGTGCAATTTCGACCCATATACTTAATGAATTGGTTGAATCCAATTATAATTGTTCAAACTTAAGTGAATTTATAAGGAAAATGATTAGTTTTAAAATGGACAAAAAGTGTTCTTGGTCAACCAGACTGGAACAAAATTCCACATTTTGACCCATTGTCTCAGGTATAATTTCACGGAAACATTTTAGTGTACAATCTTATTCTGAAGAAATAAACCCGTCTCTTATTTCTTTGTAATTTCTAGCTCCTTGCTAGTTTTTTTTTTAATAAAAGTCGCCGTTCAAAAAAAAAACTTCAAAGCAATAACATTTTAATCAGATACACTGTTTTTTTTTCCTTACCTTTCCATGACAACTTAAAAGAAGGGCGTGGATATTGAAGTAAGTCTTTTGTTACTTGTTAAACACAAACTGTAGTGCATACTTGGAGCTAAATATTGGTTGTTCTCATAACAAACCTACATGTCCCAAATCAGTGTAATCAAATTTAAGCATTGTACCACGAATATGAAACAAATTTAATCTAGTTGGCAGGTAAAGTTTTTGATAGATATTATTTGGATGGAACATTGGAAAAGGTATGTTACTATTTTATGGCCTAAACCCGATATTATGTTGTTGTCATAGAAAGATTAGTTAACATAAAAAATATTACTTGACAAATACCTCAAACATCAAGCTCCAGAAAGTAACCTCGGTAGGTTCTTTGTGGCAAGAAAAGTCAAGGATCTCCTTATTGATGACCAATGCATAAGTGTTAACAAAAGGTTCATTCCAACTTTAAAAGTCATACCAAATTCTTAGTCATACATGACGGTGCCTTATAACCAACAACACATAGCACTATAAGTTTACTCATGGTTGCTTGTAAAATCAGACCAAAGACATGGAATCAAGCAAATTGTCACAGTTGGTAACAACCAAACTTTAAAAAATGCAATGAACATTGACCTCATCGATCTCTTCTCTTTAAAAACGATCACAATATAATTAACAAAAGTCAAGAAACACAATCAAACCATCTATTATCTATTATATTAAAAGATACAGCCCCTTAATTTAATGGGACTGTATCAATTAAAAGCTACAACAACCCCTTCATTCGACGATCTTTCACAACCCTCCTTTCCACTGTACACAACCCTCTTGCATACATTAACTTCAAAGAATAGGAAGAGGAAGGGTTCAGTTGTAACTCATTTTACATCAATTGTCTAAACCATTTAAACCGATTGACCTATTAATTCGTGAAAATACCTAACCTCCAAGCAAAATTGAGATTGAGGGAAAGATGAATGAAGAGACTGAAGCACAGATTATGAAGATCAAGGAAGCCGAGATTATAAAATAGATCAAGAACATGATTGAAGAAGATTGTTTGGAAAGGATGGTTGTGGAGATAATGAGAACGGAAGAAGAAGTTTTGAATATTTAAAAGATCAAGGAATCAGATGAGAAGAATACATCGACAATGGCTGCAGGTTCTACATCAAGAACGAAACATGTAAGTCTATTATTAATGTACACTTTATCATGTTTTTTATACTATTCTGTATTATTATTTGTTTGGTGCTTTTGAGACTAAATTTTTAAGTTTTAGTTTCTTAATGTCTATGCAGACGAAGTGTTTGATAAAAATGCTTAAACAAAACTTGACTTCTTTTTATTTGACAATACGAATTTGGTTTTTGCTTTAGTATTGATTTAAAATGGAAAAGTTTGTTAGTAGGTTAGTATAAGCAAAGTTGCTTTGACGGGTCGCAAAGTTGCTCTAAAGATCCGCAACCACTTGAGACAAAGAAACATGGACCTTGCATAATAGGTATATTAAAAGTGTTTTTTGATGCCTCCTATTTATAAGTTGTCTTTTTAATCAATGGTATTGTTCCTCTATTCGAAGATTCTGTGACATGTTGATCGAACATCCGGACATGGTATTATGTCTGCCTTGACACTTGGAAATCTTATAATGTGGTGTAATTGATTGAATCAGGGAAAGTTTCATATCACGTTATTATGTTTTCAGATACAATTTTGTCTATTTTAGATGTTATATAGAAGAGCTTCAGGTTAGATAACTAAGTTAGGAGGAGCTCAAGTAAACCTTTGTGTTGTTACTAGCAGATTTTAATCACAGTACATATGTATTCCTCATCATGCATTAGAAGACCACACAGTTTGAAATAAGAACATTGACCAAATACTTTTTGTATCCACCTTTGTATACTTGATACAACAAGTAGATTTAATGCTTAAACAAGTTTCTTTAACTCTTTTGTGTGCAGGTTCTTAATAACGCAAGTAACACACATCAGTTTTGATGAGGTACCAAGCACATTTGATCAGTTTTTATAGTTCACGGTAGAGTTGCTACTAATACATTATTGCTATGTTGTTGATTTTGGATTGAAGTTGCTTTTGATACCATTTTAGATAAGTATTTTGTGAAAACCATTTTAGGCCAGGGGTAAGACCAATCATCGTCTTAGCTTTCTGAATATGTTCACTGTATTAAAAAGCTTAATCTGTGGATGGCTGAAGTAGTAATACGGGTTATCATATTAGTATATGACATTGCATTGTTGTACAGAAAAACACTCAAGTTTTGACTCCTAGACTCTCTTTTTGATTTTATGACAAAACTTGGATGAAAACTCAAATTTGCTGATAAATTCGTCATTTTTTCCGAGAAAAGCTGAACCTTTCTTTATGTTTCCTCCTTGGTTAGTGCGAATTATCACAATAGACCACGACTATGAAGTATTAAGTTAGTAGGAAAATGGGTGGGGATACTTGCAGAAAAAAAGTAAGGACATCAACTTCAGTTTCCGTAAGATACACATATTTAAACTTTGATTATATTTACTTCTGTTTCTCACTAATGCCAGAACATGACAATAAAATGTCAAGATTGATACACGAAACTTTTTATTTGAGGTTTAAATTTTAGCTTCTTAGCTTATAAGCTCTCATGACATATTCTGCTCGATTATTAGTCTTTTGATAAGATGTTCCGTATACCTCAAAATAAAATTCAGTAAAATATGGGAGAATGTTACATATAAAGTCCTCGCAGTCTCAATGTATTCGTTGATCTCATTTTTATCTTCGACATAGGTTGTTTTAAAAATGGTCGGGGCTTGTTTGAAAGTGGTGAACTCCAGATGATAAAACCATCCAACGACAAAAACTTCCATTCGAAGAACGGCCCACTTGATTGCTTTGTCATTGTCTCATCCAAAACCAAGAGCCCGAGCCTTAGCTAATACATAGACATGCTCCAGCCGATGTTAGTTGACTAGGGTCGTAGGCATTAACTCCAGGTCACATATGGTTAACTGGCCACATTCAGATATTTCCCACTTACTAGGTATATGCATAAATTGGTTCATTTTCAATGTCCCTAACCAATTAGTTGCGTTACTACAGGACATCATATTATTTGGAGCATCAAAACGTGCAGACGATGTGCCCAGAATACAGTACGATGATGGACACACCTAGAGATTGCAATGGGTCGGGTTCGGGGCGTGTTTTAGTGTACCCGTACCCGCACCCGTTTATAATATCCACATCCGTACCCGCCTCATTACCCATTGGGTACCCGGTTAATATTATGCATCGGTTTTTCGGGTTTCCCCTGGGTATCGGGTATTCCCAATTGAATATTTTATAGAATCATGATAAGTATCAAGATTAAGTCACACTAAAATCCATCGAAGAAATATAGCAAAACACCCTCATATATTTAATTTTTTTAAAAGTTAAAGAAAACAAATACCGTATCAGACGATTTAGCGCTTTCGAATAATTCATGTACAACATTCAAATGTGTTAAATAATAGAAATAGTTATATAAAAAAATACAATGGAAGAAATTATATGTAATAATAAATATACTTTAATTAATTATAATAACAATAAAGCGGGTACGAATTCGGGTAAACGGATATGGGTACGGGTAATCGGGGCGGGTATTACCAGAACCCGTCATCGAACCCGTACCCGACTAAAAAATTTATCAATACCCGAACCCGCATCCAAATCCGCCAACCCGCCCCCGAACCCGACCCAACCGGTTTGGGTTTCGGTTTCCCCCGTCGGTTTCGGGTGCTTTTGTCATCCCTAGACACACCCGCTAACAACATACTGTGCCCTTACCAGCCTTTCCTGCACACCCAAATAATTACCAGAAAAACTATCGAATCACAGCGACTTCACAACTGAAACTTGCAGCATCCACAGAAAACTTTCGAATGCAACGAATCTTTTTCTGCTACTGTCACGTTTGTGTCAAAATACCACTTATGTCATTGATTCTCTCGTTTACTTGGATCTTGAAACTTAGAAAATTATGTTCCGTATAATAGTCTGAAGGATGTTTGGGATTGCATGTTGATAGCTTAAGGTGGGTAATCCTTTTTGCTTATGGAACATGTTTGCAGTATATATATTGATTTTTGTTTTGCTTTTTTATCATAGTTTTTTATTGTAATTTTTATGTTTGTCGTCTGAGCTTTAAGTTCTTCAAGACTGGGAAGCTAAGTTCGAGGAGAAGTATGTAATGGTCGGCCAGTTAGGCTCTGAAAAAGCATCAACAGTTGTTGATGAAAAGTTGCAGGAGGATCAAACTAAAGAGGAATAGAACCCAGTTGACATTTCCTTTGTAATTGTGGATGTATAAATTAGTGAGATAATATGTTATATGAGATTAGAGATTTATGGCCATTAAAAAATCATACTTGGTGATATAGGTTTGTTCAAATACTATGAGGGAAGTTGTTTACATGCTAACGAATCCTCCTCCATCTAAAAGCGCAGCCGCCATGCTTGCTCGCTCCTTAATATAGTTTGCGTTGATACATATGGGAAAATTGTAATAACTTTGATACTTCATGGGTCAAAAATACTGAATCCCTTATTTGATGAAATATAGATTTCTCTCTCACAGGACAAGAATTTCAACGATGGTAAGCATGTCCTTTTAGTTTTTTTATGAAATTTTACTTGGAATTTATTTAGTTTATAAGTAATAGGATATCAACATACTTATACCTCTCTCCAGCTCACTCAAACCAAATGCAATCAATTAGATACAACCCGTGTGCATCGCACGGGTCTGCATGCCTCGTTAAAAGCAAAAAATGGAGCAAATTGCATACATAATTAATAGCCATTTTATGTTGCATCCCCCTGTTGTACATCCATCAATAAAAATTCATAACCTTAGTTTCAAATGATAAATTACACCCCTAAAGATGAATAAATATACCCCAAAATCATGGGGAGATATGGTAATCAGTTTGGATGTTGGATGAGAGTCTTTTATATGCTTGCAACATTTACCAGGAGTAGGGTCGCATGTATAATTCATCCTAGGAAGATTTGTACAGCCTGTACACGTCAAAACATGTGGTTAAACCACAATATAGAAATTATAAATTATAAATTGCTTCAAATATTCTCAAGAGGTTTATGTGCCCGAAAATCCCATTCAATGTTGTTTTTACCAGGTTCCTCCGGGGAACACAGTAACTTTATCTAAGAGCAGACTCAAGTTCTAGTATTCTATAATTCATTACTCATCTAATAAAATCTTGGATCACAGTTGGTGAGGATAAGATAATTTTCACAATTTCAAGTTTGGATTAACCGCCAGCTTATAAGTATAAGCAACTTAAAGTTGGTTGCATCCTTCATATATACTAACATCAGGTTTGCCAAACATCAACACATCAGGTTTGCCAAACATCAACGCATCCAGATTTATAGACTCGCATCGAGACGATCATTTGAGAATCACTAAACGTATGACATACTACATTCAAATCAAGTAAGGGACATATTTAAACCTACCCTTTCTAAACGGGATAAAAAACAACCACAATTGAGCATGTGTCAGTCTATAGTCCCCTGTTAACAACTATAAATTAGTGTCATATGACAAGTTTTACTATGGATTGTGTCGATTTCAGGCGTATTTATTTCCGAAGGTTTGTTTAACACTCAAAACGTATAAAATGGACACGAAAGACATTTGTGGGTCAATCCCAACCCGGAATTGGTTAGTACTAAATTGTCCATTCAACCTAACCTGATTAGTTCACCTGTTATCGATGTGCTGCTATATGGTTATATATAAACATGAAAGTTGGTGAATATAGATAATGGTGAACACCCATAAATGTACATAAGCTTTTTCAAATACATATATTTGGAGATCTAATGTTCCTTTTAACTATTATACCCACTCCTAGTGTTCTTGCTCAATCAATTTGGTTCATTCTATGTGTAAAAACTATTAGTGAAGGTAAACATGGGAGCCAACCTTCCACCAGTTGAGATTTTATGACATGTAACTGGTGTTAAGATTTTAAATGTGTTCCACTTCCACTAATGCGGGGCATACGTGTTTTAATGTCATGCAAACTCTACTCATTTCAGATTTCACTACTAAATAGTTAGCTACAAAATATGGATAAGCAATCCCAAACACACATCATTTAAAAATAACCCAAGCTCTCCTATTAGTTAATTAGAGACTTGATTGGGTGTTTACAAACTAACAATCTAATCATTGTGTTTACCCAAAAAACATATACTTACCAATCTTGGCATTAAAAGTTTACCCATGCAGCATGAAAAACTATAGTGTAGTTCATTTACGATAATGAACATCTCAAAAATTTTCTTGATTCTTTTTCTTCTCATAAAGCGTTAGGTGCAAATCACATCAGGACTTGCAATAGATTTTTTTTCCAAAATGACAAAAACTCTAATGTTAATTGAGAAAAACTTTAACGTTCGGTGCAAATCACATCTAGATGTGAAGTACAGGCTGATAAGACATAAACTCAAGAGTAAAACTAAACAATTGGAGAATGTTACCCCTAAATTTACCAACCAGGCTTCATAACAAATTTTATCATCAACATATAAAAGTTTGCATAAATAGACATAAGAACCAAAAATACAAGGTGCCTATCTAGATGAATTAAACTGTAAAAATTCAGCCATACCTCCAAGTTGTTGATCGAAATGGAATTTGATGTGGAATATGTTTAATTTGAAAAGGCTTAAATCGTAGCAAAAACCGTACTAATCTTGCATTATCACATGTAGTATGATTATGGTGACCGGTCACATCCATCCATGCAAGATACAAAAAAAAAATTATTAATTTAAATAAAAATTGTGATAGACCACTGGCTGTTATCACACGGGGCTGATTTCATTAAACATCTGAAAACAGTATTACCTTTACAAAGGTCACCCCCCTCCCTCCCTCCCTCCCTCCCCCCTCGCCCTCCCCCCCCTCGCACCCCCGCGCGCCTCTCTATATTAGATCCCCTCCCTCTCTCCTCTCTCCTCCTCTCCCCTCAGCCCCTCCCCCCCTCCGCCCTAGCCCCTCCCTCCCTTCCCCCTCCCCCTTCCCCTCACGCGCTCAAGCCTACTCTACCCCTATCCCACAGCTCCCCTTCGCCCTCTCCTCTCCTCTCTATCTCTCCCTCCCTCACCCTCTCCCCATCCTTCCCCCCGTCCCCCTCCACCCTCCCCCTTCAACCTTCTCTCTCTCTCCCTCTCTCTCTCTCTTCTCTCGTCAATCCCCGTCCCTCCCTCTCTCCTCTCCCTCTTCCCCCAACTATCTCTCGTCCCATAGAAACCATCGACACCAAACAGGACATCCTCTCTCTTCTCTCGGTCTCTCTCTCTCAGGCGGACTTCTCAATAATCCTTCCATTCTCTTCTCTCTCTGTGAGATCGATTCTCCTATCAAAACTAATCGCACGACGCCGGGCTACTCGTCAACTCATACCGAAGCCCCCTCACCTATCCGGCACCCATCTCCTCTCCTCTCTTTCTTCCCTCCTGTATGAATCGTTCGTTTCTGAATAGCAGAGAACACATTTGTTGAGACGTTAATTCGTTTCTGAATAGCAACAATTCACTACCAACAATCGGTACCAACAACCAACAATCGGTACCAACAACCAACAGCCGGGAAAACTCTTATAAAAAAAATAAATCACGTGAATGTTTAAGCGTGGTGATTAATGTTAATTAACGTGCGTTAGATTATCCCGGGCGACATGTAGCCCGAGAAATGTTTTATTAAAATTGAACAAAAAAAATTTAACAAAACTCCTGGCGGCAATTTTTCCCGCTCACTTTTCCCAGTCGACATGTCACACGGGATTATATATTTTATTAAAAAAATTAATTTTGCTTTTATATCATTATTATTTATAAAATATATTCTATAAATAATTATTTATAAAGATAGTTATAAAATATATAATTATTATTTAAAATATATAAATACTAAAAAAACATTTCAGTTTCTTGTGTGGTTTTAAAATATGCGTTTAACATATAACTATATAAAAATCACTTTGTTTTCTCGGTTCGTGGTGCGGTTTTAAATAATATTAGAACGATAATCATAGGAGACTTACAAACCGATGCTTAAAGCATACGAAATACATTCCAAATGACAAACTATTCCAAATCAAGTTTTCCCATGTTATTGTAAACTTTGTGAAATAATGCCGCTGAATTAATTGTGTGTTGTTCCGGATGCATATACATATCCACCGTTGCCTTGAGTACCGTTATCTTATCAAGCAAGTGCTTGCAGTTTGAGCACTCGGCATTTCTTGAAGTTCTTAAAGAATAGCTTTGAGGTGTTGAAGCTCCTGGAGAATAACGTGGAGGTGTTGAAGATCCTAGAGAATAAATTAGAGTCGATGAAGATCTTGGAGAATAAATTGGAGCCGTTGAAGCTCCAGGAGAACCAACCAGTAGACGGACTCGTTCCTCTTTCCATAAAAACATTTACATCCGAAAGTTTCTTTGAGAGGCTGTTAAAGAGTAAAAATAATAAGTTTTAACAACTAACCACATTATTTATATATTACACAAAAAAAGCATGTGATTGTTCACCTTTGATCGTGGACATGCATATTATAGTTTACCACGGGTTTTAGGTTTATACTATTCTCGCAGAACTACATCTCCGGCTCCACAAGGACACGTAAAAGCTTCATATGGCACAATCTTCACCATAATAACAGTGTGATATGTTTGTGGTTGTGATGGTAAGAATGTGTGTGATATGTGGGTGATTGTGAGGATAATGTCTGCTTTTATGGTAAAAAAAACTATTTTTTGAGGGAGTTTTTGGCGAGAGTATACGGCTACAAAAGGAATCGGATGAAATTTTGGATCAAGATCGCGTGTGGGAGTTGGTTCATTTTTGTATGTGTTATCTATGTTAACTAGTCAATTATGTAATTAATTAAGTAGTACTTATCATGTTCTAGCTACTTATGGATGATTTCTAAGTAGTTTTGCTACCTTTGATATGACTATCATCGTTATAATGAAATTTAATGTGTAACGATAACATCTCGACTCATCCGTTAAACATCTAATGTACAACGATAACATATCGACTCATCCGTTGGACATCTAATGTTCAAAGATAACATATCGACTCATCCGTTGAACTTCTAATGTGTAACGATAACATATCGACTCATCCGTTAAACATCTAATGTACAACGATAATATATCGACTCATTCGTTGGAAATCTAATGTGTAACGATAACATCTCGACTCATCCGTTAAACATCTAATGTACAACGATAAAATATCAACTCATATGTTGGACATCTAATATCCAACGATAACATACCGACTCATCCGTTGAAAATCTAATGTGTAACGATAACATATCGACTCATCCGTTAAACATCTAATGTACAACGATAACATATCGACTCATCCATTGGACATCTAATATGTAACGATAACATATCGCTTATCCGTTAAGCATCTAATGTACAACGATAACATATCGACTCATCCGTTGGACATCTAATGTGTAACCATAACATATCGACTCATCCGTTGAACATCTAATGTGTAACGATAACATATCGACTCATTCGTTAAACATCTAATGTACAACGATAACATATCAACTCATCCGTTGGACATCTAATGTGTAACGATAACATATCGACTCATCCATTAAACATCTAATGTACAACGATAACATATCAACTCATCCGTTGGACATCTAATGTGTAACGATAACATATCGACTCATCCGTTAAACATCTAATGTACAACGATAACATATCGACTCATCTGTTGGACATCTAATGTACAACGATAACATATCGACTCATCCATTAAACATCTAATGTACAAAGACAACATATCGACTCATCCGTTGGACATCTAATGTACAACGATAACATATGGACTCATCTGTTAGACATCTAATGTACAACGACAACATATCAACTCATCTGTTGGACATCTAATGTCCAACGATAACATATCGACTCATCCGTTGAAAATCTAATGTGTAACGATAACATATCGACTCATCCGTTAAACGTCTAATGTACAACGATAACATATCGACTCATCCATTGGACATCTAATGTGTAACGATAACATATCGCTTATCCGTTAAACATCTAATGTACAACGATAACATATCGACTCATCCGTTGGACATCTAATGTGTAACCATAACATATCGACTCATCCGTTGAACATCTAATGCGTAGCGATAACATATCAACTCATTCGTTAAACATCTAATGTACAACGATAACATATCAACTCATCCGTTGGACATCTAATGTGTAACGATAACATATCGACTCATCCATTAAACATCTAATGTACAACGATAACATATCGACTCATCCGTTGGACATCTAATGTCCAACGATAACATATCGACTCATCCGTTGGACATCTAATGTCCAACGATAACATATCGGCTCATCCGTTGAACATCTAATGTGTAACGATAACATATCGACTCATCCGTTAAACATATAATGTACAACAATACATATCGACTCATCCGTTGGACATCTAATGTGTAACGATAACATCTCGACTCATCCGTTAAACATCTAATGTACAACGATAACATATCGACTCATCCGTTGGACATCTAATGTCCAACGATAACATATCGACTCATCCGTTGAACATCTAATGTGTAACGATAACATATCGACTCATCCGTTAAACATCTAATGTACAACGATAACATATCGACTCATCCGTTGGACATCTAATGTATAACGATAACATATCGACTCATCCGTTGAACATCTAATGTGTAACGATAATATATCGACTCATCCGTTAAACATCTAATGTACAACGATAAAATATCGACTCATTCGTTGGTCATCTAATGTGTAACGATAACATCTCGACTTATGTGTTAAACATCTAATGTACAACGATAACATATCGACTCATCTGTTGAATATCTAATGTACAACGATAACATATCGACTCATCCATTAAAACTTCCATAGTAAAACTTCCACCTCAGTTGTTCGTATAATTTGCGTACTTCTATGAACAAACACCAAATATGTGTGGTGTGGTGGGCCACCCTCACATATGTTGCCATGTTGGTCTACAATCCATACTTCACAAATATCTAATTATTTTCTTTATAGGATGTGGAAATGTATTAAACTGGTTAAGTTAAATACACTATAAGAGTTTGTGTAAAATAATAAGATGATGATGTGACAATGTAATAAACTTTATATCGCATCATGCATTGTATTAGAGATTCTCTTAGTCGGTTATGTCTATTTCCGGCTTAACCTATATGTTTAGCTAAATATAGTTTTCTGTCATAAAAATTACACATATACTAAAGATCAGTATGATATTTTGTCATCTTCTGCAGGCAAAAGCAGCGGATAAAACCATTAGCCCAACATCTGGCCCAAACTAAAAAAATAAAGTAATGCATCGGCGCAAAATGGAAGAAAAAAAACTTTATAAAACGGAACTTCAATTGTTAGCTATTTACGACTTTTTTCAGCTCAAAAAATACCCGCGGAAAGATGTTCGAATTGCGAATAAAACGAGCTCAATATTGCAATGCTTCTGACTACGCACGATTTTATAAAAAAATGCTAAAGTTTAATATAAATAGGAAAAAAAGAAACTTACAAACCGTACCCGCAACTTTAACTATTTATGACTTTTTTATATAATAAACTTTATTTATCACATATATAACGCATATCCAGCGATTCATTCAGATAAAAAAATACACGCGAAAATATATTCTAATTGCGAACAAAACGATCCCAATATTGCAATGCTTCTGACATAAGTACGATTTTATAAAAATGGTGAAGTTTAATATATATATTTAAAAAAAATATACTTTCGAAACACACTCTAAACTACCTAATCATTTCACGGTATTCAATAAAAAAAACCTTTTGAAAAATAAAAAACATGCTATGAGAACACTTTTTAGTTATGAAAAGAAAAAAAATACCCCCTTAAATATAAAAAACAGCACAAATCAACCTTTAAGTTACAAAATAACGTCGCCGCAACGCGTGAGCTGTTTTTCATCTCGTTTTATAATGTTTTTGAACATGGGTTGAACCGTTGAAGACCTCCTAGCATAATTATAGTCATGCAGATGGGTTTCACATCTAACTTGGCCCAACTGTTTTGGACCTGAACCTCTGATTGTTGTTGGGCTTCGAATCATATTTGGATAATGCAAATAAATCGGTTAAAACCGGTTTTCGGTTATTAGAAAACCGGTTTTAAAAAAACCGGTTTTTCTAATAACCGGTTTCGGTTTTATCGGTTTTTTTGAAATCGGTTTTTTTTCGGTTATAAATGTTTCGAGAATCATCGGTTTTTTTTCGTTTATAAATTTCGGAAACTGTTTTTTACCGGTTCGGTTTATTTCGTTTATAATGTACGGAATCGGTTTTTATAACCGGTTCGGATTTCGGTTTTTTTTCGGATTTAAAACTTCTAACATTATTATTTAATAAACTTTTTTAATTTATCGAAACATTTAAATTAACAATACACCGGGAAATCATACTAAACAAATACAATCATACAAATTTTTATTTGCACCGGAAACCATAACTAAACAATACAATCATACTTTTATTAAACAATACAATTATACAACTAAAAATATATAAATACTAATACATTTCGAGCTTCGGCATGACCATCACCCGAAAATATATTAGTGTACTCAAGTAGTCAAGTATGTCGAGCTTCGGCATTGCCATCACCCGTTATACTCAATCCATGAAATCTTCAAAAAATTCTTCTACATCTACGTGTTCAATATCAAGTCTTCCAAACTCACCTTCATCTAATTCGGTATTCTGAGGTGATATCCCTAATTCAACTTCTTCCCTTGCTATAGTCTTTTCAACGTCTTCTAATATCGGACCTTCCAACGATGTTTCATGTTGTACCCTATCTACTCCGTCCAAATAATCTTTCAAACATACACATACTTCCACGGATTCGGGGGTTAGGATCATGCCCGTTCTTTCCGAATAATTCTACCTGTTTTTTTAATTATTATAAATAGAAAAGGCCGAATTTCGTAAGCTACCGTCGAAGCTTGAACCGTTAATAAGTCACGAGCCATACGGATAAAATTGGAATTTGGATTTCGCTTACTTTCCCACCAAGCCAAAATGTTCAAAGTTGTAAACACTTCGGCCTTAAAGTTATTAAAAGTTTGTAAGCCATATATTGTCCCAACACGCATTGTTGGGGCCGATGATTCGTTGACGCTTGTAGCGTCTTCAAATAAACTATTATAAGGTTTAATATTAATGTCACTTGCCATTCGGGACGATCCGGCCCGCATTTGATCAACAATTGGGTTTTGTATTTGACCATATTTTGTTGCATAAATTCCAAATAATTTTTTAAAGTTATCGTTAAATATAAAAATTTGGGAGTTTATATAGTTGGGGTCGGGGTTGTCAGCGTCTAACCCAAAGGATAAGTCTAAATTGTTCATTATTCTTGTTATTAAAGTTTCTACGCCCTCTCCAACATTTTAAAAGATATATAATAGTTTAACTTTGATGTTTAGTGTATATTAGGTTAATACAGTCAGGGGGAGTTTGTATAAGCTTATTTACAGGCTTATAAGCTTATATGTTTTCAGCTTATGTTTCATTTTTGGCTTATGTTTCATAAGCTCACTTTCTTAGAATAAGCTTAGAAAACAACCCTTAAGGCATCCACAAATACTATACATGGCAATGTACAAGGAGACCTATTATGCGTGTAATCCATAGTAAAACTTCCACCTCAGTTGTTCGTATAATTTGCGTACTTCTATGAACAAACACCAAATATGTGTGGTATGGTGGGCCACCCTCACATATGTTGCCATGTTGGTCTACAATCCATACTTCACAAATATCTAATTATTTTCTTTATAGGATGTGGAAATGTATTAAACTGGTTAAGTTAAATACACTATAAGAGTTTTTGTAAAATAATAAGATGATGATGTGACAATGTAATAAACTTTATATCGCATCATGCATTGTATTAGAGATTCTCTTAGTCGGTTATGTCTATTTCGGGCTTAACCTATATGTTTAGCTAAATATAGTTTTCTGTCATAAAAATTACACATATACTAAAGATCAGTATGATATTTTGTCATCTTCTGCAGGCAAAAGCAGCGGATAAAATCATTAGCCCAACATCTGGCCCAAACTAAAAAAATAAAGTAATCCATCGGCGCAAAATGGAAGAAAAAAAACTTTATAAAACGGAACCTCAATTGTTAACTATTTATGACTTTTTTCAGCTCAAAAAATACCCGCGAAAAGATGTTCGAATTGCGAATAAAACGAGCTCAATATTGCAATGCTTCTGAATACGCACGATTTTATAAAAAAATGCTGAAGTTTAATATAAATAGGAAAAAAAGAAACTTACAAACCGTACCCTCAACTTTAACTATTTATGGCTTTTTTATATAATAAACTTTATTTATCACATATATAACGCATATCCAGCGATTCATTCAGATAAAAATATACACGCGAAAATATATTCTAATTGCGAACAAAACGATCTCAATATTGCAATGCTTCTGACATAAGTACGGTTTTATAAAAATGGTGAAGTTTAATATATATATTTAAAAAAAAATATACTTTCGAAACACACTCTAAACTACCTAATCATTTCACGGTATTCAATACAAAAAAACCTTTTGAAAAATAAAAAACATGCTATGAGAACACCTTTTAGTTATGAAAAGAAAAAAAAATACCCCCTTAAATATAAAAAACAGCACAAATCAACCTTAAGTTACAAAATAACGTCGCCGCAACGCGCGAGCTGTTTTTCATCTCATTTTATAATGATTTTGAACATGGGTTGAACCGTTGAAGACCTCCTAGCATAATTATAGTCATGCAGATGGGTTTCACATCTAACTTGGCCCAACTGTTTTGGGCCTGAACCTCTGATTGTTGTTGGGCTTCGAATCATATTTGGATAAACCTCATTTCTTTTAACTTAAAATGACATTCACAAATTGACAATTAATGTTTAACAAGCATTGATTATTATTCGCGCGTTGCTTCGGAACGTTAATTTTTTTTAAGTGTAGGGCGGTTTATTTTGAATATTTTCGGAATCATTTATTTGACGTATGTTTTAAGTCGGTTTATTTGGGTCTTTGGTTGTATTTTTTGCGGGTTTATTTTTTCGGTCTCATGTTTAATAGTTGTTTTTTTTCTTATATCGGCTAATGTGTTAGGCCTCATGTTTAAAGATTTTTTTTTTTTTGGTATATGACTTTTTTTTAATATAATTTTATGGGATTTCGGTAGATTTCTTGTTTTTAAATACAGTCGTAAATGGCAAAAAGGTTTATGTTAAATGGCAAAAAAAGTATATGTAAATGGCACAAATATCGACCGATTAAAAAAAACACCAAATGGGCCGGCCCAATTACCCGCGCGTTGCTGCGGGCCGTTAATTTTTTTTTGTAAGTGCAGGGCGGCTTATTTTGAATATTTTTTGAATCATTTATTGGACGTGTGTTTTAAATCTGTTTATTTGGGTCTTTGGTTGTATTTTTTGCGGGTTTATTTTTTCGGTCTCATGTTTAATAGTTGTTTTTTTTCTTATATGAGCTAATGTGTTAGGCCTCATGTTTAAAGGTTTTTTTTTTTGTATATGACTTTTTTTTAATATAATTTTATGGGATTTCAGTAGATTTCGTGATTTTAAATACTGTCGTAAATGGCAAAAATGTTTATGTTAAATGGCAAAAAAATATATGTAAATGGCACAAATATCGACCGAGTAAAAAAACACCAAATGGGCCGGCCCAATTACCCGCGCGTTGCTGCGGACCGTTAATTTTTTTTTTAAGTGTAGGGCGGTTTATTTTGAATATTTTCGGAATCATTTATTTGACGTGTGTTTTAAATCGGTTTATTTGGGTCTTTGGTTGTATTTTTTGCGGGTTTACTTTTTCGGTCTCATGTTTAATAGTTTTTTTTTCTTTCTTATATGGCTTATTTGTTAGGCCTCATGTTTAAAAGATTTTTTTAATATAATTTTATGAGATTTCGGTAGATATGTGTCATATATTTGGGCTTATGGTTTTTTGTGTTTTTAAATACATACGTAAATAACAAAAAAGTTTGTGTTACGTGGCAAAAAAGTATATGTAAATGACACAAATATTGACTAAGTTTAAAAAAAACACCCAAGTGGGCCGGCCCAAACTGAGAGCCCAAAAAAAAGTGCAACTGTAGCATTTGTTCATTATTCTTGTTATTAAAGTTTCTACGCCCTCTCCAACATTTTAAAACAATGGATTTAAGTGCGTGCGGCGAATAATAAAAACCAAAGGTAAATTAGCAAAATATTTTTACAAATTCTTTTTTATTAACTTTAACCATTTTTCTAACAATTGACTAGTGAGGTTTATAATGTCTTCTAATTTGTTATTTCCGTCATAGCATAAATTTGATTTAAAACTAATGAGCTAGTTGGGTAATAAACACCCGATAATATAGTTGTTGCCACTTTCTTAAATTAGATCCCGTATGAGGATAACCAAATAGTTTAAAAGCAATTGTCCGTTTCATTAATAACCAAGATTCGGGATTAAACCAATAAGCCGTAACGGCTAAATAAGAATTTTGCCAGTACCAAGTGTGCGGTCCAAGTATCCGTAGGTTATAGAAACCCCATATTTATATCACGAAAACCATTCAATAATATCTTTTTTAGCCGTTTCCCATAATTTAAAAGCATCACTTCTAAGAGTAGTACGACTTACATGTTGATACCGCGGTTGTAGCCTCCTTTTGATGATCTCCGTAAGCTTGACGTTGTCGAAGTGGTTGAATGGAAGCGCTTGTTGAATGACAAACTTCGTAAAATCAAGTCGAACCGCATCATAAATCAAAATATAAAACTTGACCATAACCGTCACCAATATACCTTGTGACGTAATCATTTTCGCTAACCGCCATTACAACCGCTCTTATGAGTCCGGATTGTAAGAGTTGGAACCCCGTTAGTAAAATTCATACATTTCTGCAACGCCCTTATTCCACCCCATCGTCATAATACACATATCGTAATTAAGACCAACATCGCCTTTCTCGTAGTGGTCAAATTCGCACCAACACTTCATTTGTGTAGAATTTTTTCTCGAGCAATGACTATAGAAACGGAGGCATTAGTGGGAAGCTTGTTGTGATTGTGAGTTTTTCCATTATATCGGGATTTGAGAAATTAAGTATAATATCACGAATAGAGAGAGAAAAGAGAGATTAATGAGTGTTTTTTGATGTTTGTGTCAACGGCCACCAGAACCCATTATACATGTATTATAATGTACTAAACCAATCCCTAAATCATCAAAAAACAAAAAAAAAACACAAAAAACATGTATAAAACGGCTAGTAGCCGTTATGTTTTTTTTTTTTAAAACCGGTTAAAACCGGTTTTTTTTTTAAAAATAAAAACGGCTAGTTTGACTTATATTTTGACCGGTTTTTTTAA
The DNA here is from genome assembly GCA_026074375.1 of Tanacetum coccineum. NCBI lineage: Eukaryota > Viridiplantae > Streptophyta > Magnoliopsida > Asterales > Asteraceae > Tanacetum > Tanacetum coccineum. The sequence goes on along the minus strand of BQNB010007301.1, from coordinate 38,424 downwards.
CCGGTTAAAACCGGTTTTTTTTTTTAAATTTTAAAACGGCAGTTTGACTTCTATTTTTGAACCGGTTTTTTAACCGGTTAAAACCTGGTTTATAAAACCGTAAAAAACCGGTAAATGGGCAAAAAACCCGATAACCCGTCTAAACCGGTTCGGTTATATTTAACCGAACCGGTTAAAAAAAAACCGGTTTTTTAAAAAACCGGTTTCGGTTTTTCGACCGGTTTTTAATAAAAAAAACCCGGTTTCGATTTGCAATCATAAAACCTCATTTCTTTAACTTAAAATGACATACAAATGGGACAATTAATTTTAACAAGCATTAATTATTTATTCGCCGCGTTGCATCGGGAACGTATAATTTTTTCTAAGTGTAGACGTTTATGTTGAATATTTTCGAATCATTTAATTGACTATGTTTTAAGGTCGGTTTATTTGGGTCTTTTTAGGTTTGTATTTTTTTTTGCGGGTTAATTTTTCGTCTCATGTTTAAGATAGTAGTTTGTTTTCTATAAATCGGCTAATGTGTTAGGCCTCATGTTAAAAAGGTTTTTTTTTTTTTTTTTTTGTTATGACTTTTTTAATATAATATATGGAATTCGGTAGATTTCTTGTTTGTAAAAATACAGTATGGTAAATGGCAAAAAGGTTTATGTTAAATGGCAAAAAAAGTATATGTAAATGGCACAAATATCGACCGATTAAAAAAAACACCAAATGGGCCGGCCCAATTACCCGCGCTTTGCTGCGGGCCTTTAATTTTTTTTTGTAAGTGCAGGGCGGCTTATTTTGAATATTTTTTGAATCATTTATTGGACGTGTGTTTTAAATCTGTTTATTTGGGCCTTTGGTTGTAATTTTTTGCGGGATTATTTTTTCGTGTCTCCTGTTTAATAGTCGTTTTATATTTTCCTTAATGAGCTAATGTGTTAAGGTTTCCTCATGTTTAAAAGGTTTTTTTTTTTTGGAATATGACTTTTTTTTAATATAATTTTATGGGAGTTTCAAGGTAGAATTCGTGTTTTAAATACTGTCGTAAATGGCAAAAAGGTTATGTTTAAAATTGACAAAAAAATATATGTAAATGCACAAATAACGAACGATAGTAAAAAAAAACAACAAATGGGGCCGGCCCCAATTACCCGCGCGTTGCTGTGCCGAGCCGTAATTTTTTTTATTTTTGTAAGTGTAAGGGCGGTTTATTTTTGAATGTTTTCGGAATCTTTATTTGACGTTTTTTTAAATCGGTTTATTTGGGTCTTTGTTGTATTTTTGCGGGTTTACTTTTTCGTCTCATGTTTAATAGTTTGTTTTTTTTTCTTATATGGCTTATTTGTTGGGCCTCATGTTTAAAGGGTTTTTTTAATATAATTTTATGAGATTTCGGTATATACGTGTCATATATTTGGGCTTATGGTTTTTTGTGTTTTTAAATACATACGTAAATAACAAAAAAGTTTGTGTTACGTGGCAAAAAAGTATATGTAAATGACACAAATATTGACTAAGTTTAAAAAAAACACCCAAGTGGGCCGGCCCAAACTGAGAGCCCAAAAAAAAGTGCAACTGTAGCATGCGAGTGAAACCGTTGTCGTTTCAACCCGCTTATATAACGACTATATAGCTATGTCATACGCATTTAAAAATAAATTTATAATGACACGTTGGAATGAAATAAATCATTCATGCATGCGTCATTTGATATTCGTAATGGACGTGACAAATGCAATATTTATATATACTCATAAGAAGTGTTATACGACGTCGTCTCCTTCACTCACAGATCCACTGTTCATTTTAACTGTTTATTTTAAGAACTGTTGATGACCCAGCCCACCTATGTCAGCCTAGCCCACGATTACTGGCGAGGTAACTTGATCCGGGTTACAGTTGCAGCCAAGAATGGTGTTTGGTTTTACTTATATATTTGCAGACCTGAGCCTTAAGTGAATCAAAGGTGATTTCATAAAATTGGAGTTACATTCAGGGTATGGGAATGCAACCACCATAGTTGGTTGTTAATGGCGTATTGAATACTATTATTTGGTTGTTTGTTTGTTAATGCAATTATGAAGGATGTCTGGGTCGCGTCTATATGTTTTGTCCCCATAATGTACCAACGCCGTCATTTTCGCGGGGTAGCCTGATCCGGGTTATTGTTGCAGCCAAGATTGGCGGTATCTTGACGAGGTAACTTGACCCAGGTTACAGTTGCAACTAAGAATGGTGTTTGGTTTTGCTTCTGTATTTGTGGACATGAGCCTTACATTTGGCGATCAAAACAACGCCGTTTTAATGTGCTGGATTTCGGTTTCTGTTTAGGGCTGACATTCTTGGCAAATTAATTCGGTCGGGGCCGAAACGGCGTTATAACAAGTTTCCACCACTTCCACTTCATACCGTATTCGGTTCAAATTTTATGTTGTAAGATGTGAAACGGTGTCATGTGAGTTGTGCACCCTTTTCTTTATAGGCGATGATGATAATATCTGTTTATTATGCACATTATCTTGCCTGGGCAGTCACACCGAGAGTGTGATTGCAGCCATGGCGGTTGTTTATAAATATACTCAATAGCACTAAAAAACGCAGTCGTTTCGTTTCCTTAGGCTTCGGCTTTTCTGTGTACAGAAGATGTGCACCCGTTTCTGTTTATAGGCGATGATGATAATTTCTGCTTACTATGCACATTTTACCCACGCCTGTATCTTGACTGGGCAGTCACACTAAGAGAGTGACTGCAGCCATGGCGGGTGTTTGTTAGTGCAACTGTATCTACAAATCTGAGCCTTTTTTGTTACTAATATGCCAAAGCAGAATGTTTGGTTTACATTGGGTCCATCAGTTATCAATATGTGAATAATCAAAATAATTGTAGAAGAAGGAAAAAAATTTCACATAATCTTTTGGTTATAGTAACGGAAGTTGAAGCAAAATGTGGTGCGGTTGAGGTCAAGATGTAGGACGCGTTGCAGATGCAAATTGCTGCGGAAGAGGTAGGTCCATCTGCTGCTAGAGTTTTCTTACAAAACTTGCACAATGCCCTTCTCGTATTTGGATTATTCTTCATCCTGACCGGATCATAGTGTTCCCAAATCGGCGCGATTTTTTGTAGTGTTTATTCAAGTTGAAATTTGATGGTGGGTCGTGCTGATTTTTGAATGATTTCACCTCTTCGATGGTCTTTGCAGGATAAAGTTTGTTTGTTTTTTCTTTTAATTTTGGATATTGGGAATGTCACAGATGGGGGAGAATTGACAAGAGTGCGGTTGCAAAACGATTTTTATGGTTCGCAAAGATACTGAGGTATAACATTTTGTAGTTTTTTTTTGGCGAAGTTTACTTATTTGAAAATGGTAGTTTCTGCGATTAAGGGTTTTGGCTGATTGTTATAATGTAGTGCGTTGCATTTTTAGGCTTATCTTTCGACTTATGAGCTAATTCAAGTAAGAGAACCTAGCAATCAATTATGTTGCTGTTGTAAGTTTTTGTTTCAATAGTCCAAAGCCTGTTCCGAATTACAGGTAACCATGACTCACGCTAATGATAAATTGCATTTACCACAAGCTCTTATACCAATTACCATAACAATATAAACACTGATCTATTTTTATTCGAATAAAAAAAATTGTTTTACTGAACCTAGCATACTGCTAAAAGTTATACCATAAAAATCCAACCAGCTTTAAAATTGTTATATATTTTGATAAAGTACTTTCATCTTCTTTTCATTATAATTTCAGTTTTACTTTTAATTTAACAACATCGTTCATGTGTTTCAGCCTAGAAGCTCATACTTTCCTACGAGAGTGCAACGACGTAGTGAACGAAGCCCATGACAAAGACCCTTACCACCTCCCCACCGCCTTAAAAGAACTTAAAAAAATGAATTGGTAGTTGCAAGTGTTGTGTTAGTTTTGTAGTGATATCCTACTGAGTATCAACAATGAAAGTTCACTTCTAATACATTTTAGTTATGCCAAATAAGCATCAACTGTGAGTAACATATAAAGAACACATTTATATATTTGGTAACAACTATATGTATAAACAATAGTTGCCCACTTTTAGCAAATAGCAAATCTCAGATCCTCAGTAAGGGTCATATGGTTCATATCCATCATCAGATATCAATTATTTGCCTACTAGCCGTTTCGTTTTGATTTATTCAATAGGTATCTGTGCTAGCACCAAACGTACGACCATTATGTCAGACGCATTTTACAGTACCAATACTCGGGCCTGTGGAAGTTGTAGCAAAAAAAGTGTCCCGCTGCAATGCGCGGGCATCTTAATGCTTGTATAAATGAAATACGTCGGCCAAATTCTGGACATTGGGCTATACACTGGGCTGAAACAAAGAATCTAAACAGGCTGCCAATGAGGAAAATAAACTGGCATTGAAACGACGTCGTTTCAACCGACCTATAGTATATGTATATAATGATAGTTTGATCATACTGCTAAAAAAACAGATTTGGTAAAGAATATTTGTTCAATATTAGTCAAATATAAGGTTTTTATTACTTATAGCTCATAAAAATCGTATATCACGTGTGTTACATTATAAGTAATTGTTAGTCAAACTAGCTTTTCAACTAGATATAACATGGACATAACCCAAGTGAACAAAACGTAACAAATGACTTACATATAATTAATATTCTCTCCGTATCAAATTATATCTTTAATTTCAAAATGCACGTAATGCTCGTTACTTCTATAGTATATAGGGTATGTTTGGTAAAAGTAACTGTTGCTGGAACTGGAGATGAAGCTGTAGATGGAGATGGAGATAGAGATTATGAAAAGAGATTATTATTATAAGCTACATGAAGTAGCATTTGATTTTAAGAGATTATGAAAGATTTTTTTTTATAATCTCTTATAAGTTCTTCTATCAAACGAAGCTTATATTTTAAATAGATTATTTTTTCAAACATTAATCATAATCTCTTCATAATCTTGCATGCCAAACATACCCATGGTCTAATAGCTACTTTTCATGTGCATGTTATAACTTATATTTTACAGTTAACATATTACAGTACAATGGTTAACTTTTCTTTTACAACTATGAACTATGTTTTGCTTCAAGACATAAACATAACTGGAACATACATGAGTACAAGACAATTGCGTTCGAAACATTCATGGAAAAATACTAATGATATTTCGAAAATATTTAAAAGTCATTATAAATACATAGTACAAATCATGATGAAGTAAATTACTACTCTACATCTTTACATATGCCTAACTTTCATGTTAATCATAGTAGTCATGATTTATTACAACACGTAACTCTAGTAGTCATGATTTATAGTTTCATTTACACCATCTTAGCCATCAAAACTACTTTGTGAAAGATAAGCAATATTTTTCTTAGTTTGCGATTTCCGATTTTGTTGACGGACTAGTTTCCACTTTAGATTAATAGCAACAGAACTAGAACTAAATAGGATTAGGACCGGTCGCATAACTTTTCTTAAACCATAAGTATTAAGTATTGAGAAAAAAATAAAAAATAAAATACAATTTCATTTTACCTTATAGCGTTTAACAAAAAAATAGTTTTTCTTTACATACGAATAAAGTACTGAGCAGTTATTTAAAACACAATATTTCTTCAAACAAGTACTTTTTGAGAATATACATACTTTTTACAATAGTTAACACTACATGACAAAATTCTATCCAAGTTTTGTGACATCGCGTTAGCTCTAACTTTGATACGAGAGAACGTTACCCTTTGGGGGTCGGCTTACTTTGGTGCGCTCTATCCTTGGTAACCTCCAGTTGTACTATTTTTCTATGTTTCGTGCCCTGGCTAGTATGATTCAAAAACTTGAGAGAGTGATAAAAAAATTAAACGAGGGTGGGTGTGCGGATAGCCGCAAGGTGGCATGGATTAAATGGGAAAACGTTATGTCTGAATTCAATATGAGGTTAAATATTGGGAGCCTCAAAGCTTCTTGTTTGGGTTTATTGGGTAAATGGTGGTGGCGTTTTAAGGTTGAAGGGAATTCTCTTTGGGTTAAGGTTATTAAGAGTATTTATAGAGACGATGGTGGTTTGCGAGATGAGGTGATTGCGTGGATAATATTTGAGGCACTTGGAGTAGTATTATCAAAGTGGGTAAGGAAATTTATACCCTAGGGATTGAGTTCACATCTTTTGTTTGGTAGGATGTTGTGGAACGGTGAAAGTATATGTTTTTGGTTGGATAAATGGATTGGGAATTATAAGTTATGTGATCAGTTTCCTAGATTCTTTAAGTTTGAGAGAAATGAGGAGGTATGTGATAGAGATAAGGGTTGTTGGGATCATATCGGATTGAGTTGGTACTCCGATTAGGTCCGAAATCCTAAAGGGATATCAATGGGTGAGTTAGAGGATTGTTTTAGCTTAGGCAGTGTTCTCGAGTGTAATTTAGGAAGGAAAGTGAAAGGAAAGTAAAGAAAGCTAAAATAAGTTGTGTTCTAGAGATTATTTAGCTAGAGGGAAGGAAAAGAAAGTGAATGGATCTAGTATAATTTTAGCCCCACAACTTGCATCCCAAAAGTGGGAAGAAAGTGAAAGAAAGCACTAGTTTTCATTTGAAATTACCAAATAGACCTTGTTAGTTTTTAATAGTAACATACAAGTTAGAAAAAATTAAAAGAACATTATAGTAAAAAAGTCAAATTTCTTTCTTTCAGTTCCCTTCTATTCTGTCACCTTGAAAACACACTTATATAAATTATTATCACTTGCTTTCTTCTCACATTTTTTGGTTTACTTTTCATCACTTTGCTTTCCTCTTTAAAAAATTCTTGAGAACAGAGTGTTAGTGAGGGATTAAACTCCAACTCGATATGGTAATGATACGTGGCAATGGTTGTTGAAAGATGGGGGTTTTACAGATAATGGACTTAAAGAGATGGTGGATGAGAAGGTTCTCGGCCCGAGATCTCAAGTAGAAGAAACGAAGTTGTGCATGACTGTTTCTCGGAAAGATTGTTCCTCAGAAAGTTGTTCATAATTGTTTTTTGGAGTAATAAATTTACCGGGAAAACCCTTACCTAAAAAAGATTGTTCCTCGGAAAGTAAATGTTTTTATATGGAGGCTTAAATGTTGTCGGATTCCGATTAGGATTCTTCCTGATAATATTGTTATGAATCTTCATTCTACTTTATGTCCTCATTGTGATGAAGCTATTAAGACAATATATCATAGTATGGTTCGGTGCAAGTTTGTTTCCTTGGTTGGGTCAAGTATTTTCGCTTAGTGAAACATAGAATCTTTTGTTGGTTCTTCTGTCCAATATGTCTTAAATTTGACGAGGCTTGGGTCGTCTAGATTACGTTTGTATTCGCAAGCTATGTTCTCGAATTCGCTTTATCTCATATTGAAAGCTTGAAATAATAAAGTTTGTCAGGCTAAACAAATGTCGGCTGCTAATTTGGTGTTCGAGATTCAACGTACATCCTTCTTTTGGGTTTCGAGTAGATTAAACAGTTTCGAGTATAGTTGGATCGATTGGTGTAACGGCCTGCATCGTTGATCTAAATTTATGTTCGTGTTTATGGTCTTGAGATGCGGGCAGGTCTTGGCTGGTGAGTGAAGTATATCCGATTTGTATGGTATGTATTTTGTTGTTGTCTTCTTTTTAGTTTTTGATTTTGTATATTTAGTATTTGTATCTTTTTTTTCCACCACGTTTAATCATCATGTTGATACAGTGAATGTCTTTTTATTGTTCTTTGATTAACGTTTCCGCTCAGCACTATATTTCCTTTTTAAAAAAACGTTAATCTTAATTCCGGTATGGCTTATAAAATTCTCACACTTCATTCTTTGCCCACAAAAAATTACTATCTCTATTATATATATAAAAAAACCTATTTTTTCAAAGCTTTAAAACTTAAAGAGAAAATTGCAAAAATGGTCCTTTTGGTTTCGCCAAATTGCACGTTTGGTCCGTCGAGTTTCGAAATTGCAAAAACTTTTGTGTGGCGAATGTTTGGTTTCACTTTTGGTCCTTGGTCGAACTAAAATGACGAATAGACCCCTCTGTTATATTTTTTGATTTTTCCATTTTAGTTTTAATTTTTTTTAAATAAAACTTTATCATCTTCATCTTCCATTAATCAATTATCATATTTATAACCAAACTAACAAACACCAACCATCTTTTAAATTCAACAACAAAAAAGAATTTCTAAAACTTTAATTATTCATTATCATCATCATTAACAACAACAAAATCAACCACTTTTAATCTCTCAAAAAACAACTCATCATAATCATCATCTTCTTCAACCCACAACCAAAACCATCATTATCTCAACATCATTACCTCCGTAGGTATAAATTTATTATTGAACACTATTTATAAGAGATTACATCAATCAAACCCTAATGGACCTAACCCACAAACCGGGCTTGGGCCTAATCCATCTAATACTCCCTCACAGTCCGAGCGGCGAAATCGTGAAAGCTCGGACTGGAGCAGAAAACAAAACAAAACATTAAAACAAACAATAAAATAATACGATTGTGACGAATTTGTGAACTTAGCACAAATCACCAACACAGATCACGGTTGTGTGGATTTGTGACCTTAGCACAAATCACCAACACAAATTGTGTGGATTTGTGACCTTAGCACAAATCACCAACACAATAAACCCGTAGGTATAATTTTATTATTGAACACTATTTATAAGAGATTACATCAATCAAACACTAATGGACCCAACCCACAAACCGGGCTTGGACCTAATCCATCTAATACCTTTTTCTTTGTTTGCCTCTTTTTTCTTTGTTTAATTTTACTTTCAATCGGCAAAACCAAAAGCTCATAAAACAAATCAAAATAAAACACACAAATCTTTATAACAACAAAATCTAAACCCATCAACAAATATAAATATGTGATTCATCTTCCCAACCGTGTATTCTCCTCCAAAGAAGCCTTTCCAATCAGTTGCGTTTCTGATGAGACCTTTGTACACCATACTAAGATTGCATGCTCTCTGTATGTAACTGTCTAGTTCATTCGCAAAATTATTTACTACATCATAGTCGCGGGTGCTGGTGGGTGGTTGTTGCAGCGGCGGCGGTGGCTGGTGGTGGGTAGTTATTGCAACAGTGACGGCGGCTGGTGGTGTGAGGTTGGGCAGCGGGTGGTGCGTTGGCGCCAAAGAGGATGAGTTATATATTTACTTTAAGTTCGTAGTGAGCTCGTTAATAAATTTACATATAATAAAAATATATAACGTTTTATATATGTTTAAAGGGCCGTCTTTTAATTTTTAAATTTTTTCGGGGCCCTGTGCGAAATTAGTCTTATTTGGGGTGGGGGGTGGGGGGGGGGGGGGGGTAGGGGCGGGTGGTGATGTCCATAGGTTAATATATGCGCTTGGGGGTTATTGGGTCTCGGGGTAGGTAATAAAGGTATAACGGGAGTTTTGTATTATAGGGGATTGTAAGATAAATGGGTAAGATAAGTGAAGGGGTAAGTAATGGGGGAAAGAGGAAATGTGGGGTTTTTTAGGTCAGGAGAGGGTAGCGGGCGCTGGTCTTTTTGATTGTGGCCGATTCCGGTCCTCTTCGAACGTAACTCAGACATTACCCTATTTAAACAATTCCATTATCTGGGAGAGTACGCTCCTAGGATCCTCCTGACTTAAAGATTTGTTGGTTTACAAAAACTTTTCTGAGAAAAATTTAAGGGGTGAGCACGGTCCGAAGACCGGACCGGACCGGCCAAGACCGGACCGAGACCGAGACCGAATTTTTCCAAAATGCCGGACCGAGACCGAAATGGTACGGTCCGGGTCGGTCCGGTTCGGTCTTCGGTCCGGTCCGGTTATACACGGCATAATCATCGGGTTTTTTGCCGGACCGAGGACCAATTCTAACAAAAAGTATGGACCGAGACCGAACCGACTATCCCTCGGTTCGGTCCGGTTTGTGTCGGGCCGGTCCGATTTTGCGGCCCGGTCGATTTTGGATCTGCCATGCTCAGCCCTAGAATGTTATATATAAAGTGTGATATAATGTAATTAGTTATCTAAAAATCAACATATTACTCATTTAGGATATTTTCTCATCTAATTACTTTTTTTGTGTGGAAAATATGGTGCCATGCATATAAATATTAACTATACAAATTTTGGGGCCCTTAAAAATTTTGAGGCCTTGAGCGGTCGCCCACCTTGCACACCCTTAAAGACGGCCCTACATGTTTAACACTTAAAATATCATTGTGTCGTTTAAGCTCGCTAAGGCTCGTGAGCCCAATCGATCTTTTGTATATAAAGCTCGGACTCAATTAGCAAATGAGTTGCAGGAAAGGTTCGAGCTCGTTTGAGCGTTTTACCGATCCGATCACGAGCTTTTCACGAACGGCTTAACTCATTTTCGACTCTATGCACTACTAATTTTTTATTAAGAAAAAACTTCTAATTTGATGAAAAGAGGTGTAATGGTTTCCCCTAGTTCCTGCCCAGTGTGTCGAAACGTGATTGAAGATGTGGATCACTTATTTTTTTCAATGTATATTGGCGTAGGAGATTAATCGTGGTATTTGCATTTGGTGGAATTTAGGTAGAGCCTCGTTCGATTCATATGCTTCTTGGCTTCAATGGTTCTCTAATATCCGGATGCGTTCTAATTCTAAGAGGGCGTTAGAAGGAGTTTTCTACACGATGTGGTGGAGTATCTGGGCGGCGAGAAATCAGATTCTATTCGAGGCTGCTTCTCCTAGATTTGAAACTCTTTTTATTGACATTGTTAGGCGTTCCTTTTCTTGGTGTAATGCTAGGGGTAAAACCGCTGTTAGTTGGGATAGTTGGTTGAAACATCCTCATTTGATTATCTTGTAATGCTAGCTCCTTGCTAGATTCTTCAATAAAATTTGCTGTTCAAAAAAAAAAGGCTCACCCGCGCGCCGCTGCGGGATGTTTGGCGGCCGGTGTTTTCGGTTGGACGTGTTAGAAGGTATATTTTTGTAAAAAAAGAAAAATTAACGGTCGTTAAGTAACGGCCGATTTCAAGCACTGTTTTGGTGCATTCTAAAAAAAAAACTAACGGTCGACCGCTATTGGGGAAAGGGGTATTTTATAAAAAAATAAAAAAATGAGGGTAATTTTCGTAATTTAACACATAGTGCGAGAGGGTATTCCGAGAAAAAAAAAAGGAAAATTTTATTTGATGATTAGCGGAGCGCGAAGTTTGAGGAAACTTAAAGTTTTATTCATAAAAAAACAGACCGACGACTCAAACAGTGCGAGAGGGTATTCCGAGGAAAAAAAAGGAAAATTTTATTTTAGAAATTTTTTGAAAAAAAAAAGGGAAAAAAAACTGGCGAAACAGTGCGAGAGGGTATTCCGAGAAAAAAAAAGGAAAATTTTATTTTAAAAATTTTTTGAGGAAAAAAAAGAACGGGACGTTTAGCGGAGCGCGAGGTTTGAGGAAACTTAAAGTTTTATTCATAAAAAAACAGGCCGATGACTCAAACAGCGCGAGAGGGTATTCCGAGAAAAAAAAAGGAAAGTTTTCTTTTAAAAAAAATTTGAGGAAAAAAAAGAGTAAAAAAAAGTTACTTTAAAAAAAAAAAAAAAAAAAAAAAAAGGGAAAATTTTCATTAATGTGGGGTGAGGCCGGGTCAAAAAAATTTAATGTAACCCGGGGGGTCGGGTCCCCCGGTAAATGTATATTTGTAGAATTACTAATGAAGAGCTTTGTGGGAATTCGTCTATGGCAAGCAACGGCGGCGGATGCGTGTGAACCAAGTTAAAAGGTGTGTGGGACCCACAACTGCATGATTGCCACGTGGAAATCAGCAGCATCCCATACACGTGGGATATCATCAATCAAAAGCTAGATGTGAATGATAAAGCGTAAAACTTTTTTTAATTGAAAAGTAAAATGGATAGAAAGTTGTTCAAGAATATATAATACAAATGGGTTTTTCTAACATGTGCCCCAGGGGCACATGTTAAGGTGGGGACATCAGGCTGTGTGTCACAGCCTGATTGGCCAGCAGTTATTTGTGGGGCCTGATAATGATTAATAACAATAACTGCTGATCAATCAGGCTGTGACACACAGCCTGTGTCCCCACCTTAACATGTGCCCCTGGGGCACATGTTAGAAAAACCCAATACAAATAAGCGGCAAACTATAATGTGTTCATTAGTGTATTGCATTATGTCATTATCTTACTGTCACCACTCACCAAAGTGTCCAAATTTTAGATCTCAATCAAGACTGTATGATCCATATCCAATATTAATCGTCATGGCCCTTGGCGATAATTAAAAGGAGGCCCCATCAAAAAAAAAAAAAAACTTAAGGCCTTTTGGCGACAATTTGTTATAATGAAGCCCCTTAATGACATTTTATTTATTATGAAAGATGGTTGTATTTAAGTAATGAGAATTACAAAGAATAGGCAATTCTTATATATAGCATAAATACACAAAAGTATCTATAAATATTAGATCAACACCCTTAATTTTGATGGCCCTATGCAACCGCCTTACACAGAGTAATCACCACCACTGCTTGTCACATAATAACAGTACCATAAATTTCAAACTTAAATGTCATATTCTAAGTTGGTAATAGTAAAAAAGACAAGTATTATCATTACTACATAATATACACTATACATTTAGCAGGCACATGGGCTGACAATTAGGTTAAGCGTCTGGGCTTGGGTTCGTGGGTCGTTTGGGGTTAGGCTCGCGGCTGGGCTATTTTATTTTATATTGGATTTTAACATATTTTTATTTGTTTCGTGAAAAATTGAATAAACTCGTCTTAGCTATTTTTCACGTATATGCATAGCAAGTCGTTATTCAATAGGTCACAACAAGTATCAAATAACCGTAAAACGACACAGTACGCAAACACCCCGTCGCGAAGCACGGGTTTACAAACCTAGTTCTTACACAAGTGAAATGAGATATCAAGTAGAGGTCCTTCCAAGATTCGTGACCTTCTCATAAAAGCTCAATTTAATGATGTTATATAAGGGTGTTGATCGGTTCGGTTATCGGGTTGTTCGGTTAAAAAAAAAATTGTCTACCCGAAAACCGAATCGAACCGGAAAACGAATTTGAATTCGGTTTGATTTTCGAGTTGACCCGAATAACCCGAATTACACAATTTATTTAAAAAAATTACATATATATTTAGCAAAAAAATTATTTCAAACATAAAAAGTGTTTTTTCATATTAGGATAAAATTTTAATTGTCTTTTTATATAAAATATATATATTTTATTCGGTTTTCCGTTTAGATTGTCAAACTCATATGCAACCCGAATTTGTAGTTCCGTTTAGTTCGATTTTATCCAATTCGGTTTAGATATTATGGGAAAATTCCATATATACCCAAAATAAAAGGCATAATTATATATTTACCCAAATGACAAGTTTTCAATGCATATGTACAATGCTTTTAAAGCATATATTGAGAAAATATGGAATTGTGCCTTTTGTTTTAGGTATATATGGAATTGCCCCTTTTTCGGTTCAATTCGGTTTCGGTTTATTCGGTTATTTCGATTTTCTTCTCACCCCGAGTCAAAGCAAATTACTAAACTAACTTTTATTAGTAAAAAGCATAGACTCTTAAAAGATAATGTGGTTATCACCAAACTTAGTATAATATGAATGTTTATTAGAGCTTGAACATTTAAAATAAGCTAGCTTATACAATAAATTTTGTTTGTTGCGCATGCTTATAGAAACTTTTATAAAATAAATATGGTAGCTTTCTGATAAGGCGACGTATATGCAGTGGCGGAGCTTCATCAAATATTATGGGAGGGCCATCAATACAATCATTGTATAATAGGAGGGCCAAAAGCTAAATTATATTTTTTTTACACATAAAAAGCATAAAAAATATAAAAAGTACACTAAAATTGCTAGGAGGGTCACCACCCTCTCTGGTCCTTACTAAGCTCCGCCCTTGCGTATACGGAGTGTTAGAACTAGCTATTATGTGAGTGCATGGCTTACGATCAATATATTCAGGGCCGGATTCGAGGGAGTGCAAAGTGATCAACCGCACAGTGCCTCCGTTTTGTGAGGGGCCCCAAGATTTCGAGCTTCAAGAGTGATTAAAAATTAATTTTAGCCTAAAAATCATGATAATGTGTTCTAAAATTTAAGGTTGTTAGTTAAAAAAAAAAACTGAAGTGATATTTAGTAGTCTAAAGACACGTAAATAAAGAAAGCTTGAAACAGGATGTTAGCAAAAATTCAGAGGAGAAGATGATATATTTGAGTATGTTCCATTTGTAGCCTTCATGTTTGTAGTTTTTTCATATTATGCCTAATTGTCTAGCTTCTATAGTTCTATGTGCAAAAATGTTTAAATAATGACATATTAAGCCCTTGTTTGATATCACCTTGCTAAAAACGGTCCAATAATACACATTTGATAACATATAACATTGTGCATGTTGCCATTTTGGTTTGATAAATCATCAAGCCGTGAAGAAAATTTCGGTTGCTTTTTTTGCAATATTTGTATTTTTTTATAATTGTTAAATCATTCGCGTTTAAGAGCTCTAATTTAAACTATAAAGGTAATCAAAATTTACTAACCAACCATGTCAGGGGTTTATTTTGTGATTATAGCACAGGGCCGCCAAAATTCACGGGACGGCCTTGAATATATTCAAATCAATCGGGTCGTTTCGGCTGATAACGGATTTTGATCAGATTAGCTCATCATTTGTTGTTTTAAACGGCTGACAATAATTTTGAAACGGTGAAAGTAACAATGTGGCACCAATTTGGGCGGCGTGAGATAACCCAACTAGTTTGCAAACACATGCTAAAACAAAATAAAAGACTGCAAAATATAGTAGTATGTGTCTCTAGCGTCAAGAGTTATTTGTCTGACCTTATTTGGCGAGCTTTTCAGCTTATCAATAATTTGATAAGCTAATAAACTCATTTTAGGGTTTATAAATTTATTCACTTGATCTTATAAATTTTATACTCTCATAAGCTAAAGTGGATAGGCTTATAAGCACAAAAAAGTAAGCCTGTGAGCTTAATAAATTTACATTCAGCTCACTATCGAATAAGCTTAGAAAACAACGCTTAGGGCATCCACAACTACTATACGTGACAATGTACAATGATATCATTTATGCGTGTAATTCATAGTAAAACTTTACCTCAGTCGTTCGTATAATTTGCGTACTTCTCTGAACAAACACCAAATATGTGTGGTGTGGTGGGTCAGCCTCACATATGTGGGTCCACAATCCATATTTCACAAATATTTAAGTATTATACATATATACTATATTTCGGTTGAAACGCTGCCGTTTTTGGCAGCAGGCTACCGTAGCCGGCCCAATGGGCGTCCCAATTTGGGCCGGCCCATTTGCCAATTTTTTTTTTTTTTTTTTTTTTTTTTTAGGCAATGTAAAAAAAACCGCTCGGCATAAAATAGAAAAAAAAAACTACAAAAATATTGACTTATTCAGATAAAAAAAATACTCGCAACATGAGGCCCAACACATAAGCCCATATAAAAAAACAAACTATTAAACATGAGACCGAAAAAATAAACCCGCACAAATAAAAAAAATAGATAAAAAATAAAAATAAAATTTTAACGCAAAAATTAAACCGCACCTATTAAACATGAGACCGAAAAAATAAACCCGCACAAAATACAATTAAAAAACGCCATGCAATAACGCGCGATTCTCATTTAAAACCCATGTTCCCATAAAATTATATTAAAAAAAACATGTATAGCCAAAAAAAGAAACCTTTAAACATAAGCCCACACATAAACCCATATAAGAAAAAAAAAAAACTATTAAACATGAGGCCGAAAAAATAAACCCGCACAAAATAAAAAAAAATAATGACTCGCGTAGAATAAAACGACGTAGTTTTGTTGCCACACCTAACAGTTCTCGGGCCCTTATGGGCTCCCCCAATTGGGCCAACCCATTTGGCTTTTTTTTTTTTTTTAGGCAATGTAAAAAAAACCGCTCGACACAAAATATGAAAAAAAATTACAAAAATAATGACTTATTAAGATAAAAAATACCCGCTACAAGTGATGAGACCAAACACAATCATACGCCCATAAATAAAAAAAAAACAAACTATTAAACATGAGACCGAAAAAATAAACCCGCACAAAGAAAAAATAGAAAAGAATAAAAATAAAATTTAATTAACGCAAAAATTACCCGCAACTATTACACATGAGACCGAAAAAATAAACCCCCCCAGAATAACAATAAAAAAAAAAAACGCCCATGAGCCCCACAGCAAAGGCCCATAATAAAAAAAAAAACAAACTATTAAACATGAGAGACAAAAAATAAAACCACACAAAATAAAAAAAATAAAAAATAATAATGCCTCGCACCTACGCGAAAAAAATTAACGACCCGCAGGAACGCGCGGGTAATCATGCTTGATATATACTATATTTGGAATAAAACTACGTCGTTTTGACGTAGTTGCTACAGTACCGGCCCAGTGGGCTCCCACTTTGGGCCGGCCCATTTGACTTTTTTTTACGCATGTTATCTAAAAGTACCGACCCATTGGGCTCTCACTTTGGGCCAGCCCATTTGACTTTTTTTTTTATTTTTCTTTTTCTTTAACTAGGCAACTTGAAAAAAAATTGCTCGGCACAAAATAGAAAACAAAATTACAAAAGTACTTATTTATTCATATCAAAAAATATCCACGACATGAGACTAAACACATGAGACCAAACACATAAGCCCATATAAAAAAAAAACTATAGCACAAAATAAAAAATAAAATAAAAAATTGCTCAGCACAAAAAAAAAAAAATTACAAAATTATTGATTTATTCAGATCAAAAAATACCCACGACATGACGCTCAACACATAAGCCCATATAAAAAAAACTGTTAAACATAAGACAGAAAAAAAAAGTCGCACAAAATACAAAAAATAAAAAAAAATTAACGCCTCGCATCAACGCGCGGGCAGTTATGCAGCATTATACACGCGGTAGTACGATACCAATTTTATGGGGAAAAAAGTAGATTACTATTTACTATTACTATATATACTATATTTGGGATTAAACGCTGCCGTTTTGGCAGTGTTGCTACAGTACCCGGCCCACTTGGGCTGGGCCAGCCCATTTGTCTTTTTTTTTTTTTTTTTTTTTTTTTTTTTTTTTTTTTTGTAGGCAATGTAAAAAAAACCGCTCGGTATAAAATAGCAAAAAAAAAACTACAAAAATATTGACTTATTCAGATAAAAAAATACTCGCGACATGAGGCCCAACACATAAGCCCATATAAAAAAACAAACTATTAAACATGAGACCGAAAAAATAAACCCGCACAAATAAAAAATAGAAAAGAATAAAAATAAAATTTTAACGCAAAAATTAACCCGCACTATTAAACATGAGACCGAAAAAATAAACCCACACAGAATACAATAAAAAAACGCCATGTTCTCATAAAATTATATTAAAAAAAACCCGTATACGCCAAAAAAAAGAAACCTTTAAAATACATGAGCCCACACATAAGCCCATATAAGAAAAAAAAAACTATTAACATGAGGCTGAAAATTAAAACCACACAAATTACAAAAAATAAAAAATAAATAATGTCCTCATTGGCCCCAATTTGGCCGGCCCATTTGGTTTTTTTTTTTATTTTATTTTTGTAGGCAATACAAAAAAAAAAACGCTCAGCATAAAATAGAAAACAAAAAACACAAAAATAATTGACTTAATTTTCAGATAAAAAAATACCTGCGACATGAGGCACAACACATAAGCCCATATATAAAAAAACAACTTATTAAACATGAGACCGAAAAAATAAACCCGCATAAATAAAAAATAGAAAAGAATAAAAATAAAATTTTATCGCAAAAATTAACCCGCACTATTAAACATGAGACCGAAAAAATAAACCCACACAGAATACAATAAAAAAACGCCATGTTCCTATAAAATTATATTAAAAAAGAAAAACCGTATAGCCAAAAAAAGAAACCTTTAAACATGAGCCCCACACATAAGCCCATATAAGAAGAAAAAAAACAAACTATTAAACATGAGGCCGAAAAAATAAAACCACACAAAATAAAAAAATAAAAAAATAATAATGCCTCGCAACTACGCGAAAAGAATTAACGACCCGCAGCAACGCGCGGGTAATCATGCTTGTTTTTCTTATATGTTGGGGAAATGTATTAAACTGGTTAATTTAAATACACTATAAGAGTTTGTGTAAAATAATAAGATGATGATGTGCCAACGTAATGAACTTTATATTGCACCATGCAGTGTATTGGAGACGCTCTTAGTCTGTTATGTCAATTTAGGGCTTAACCTATATGTTTAGCTAAGGTATAGTTTTCTGTTAAAAAAAATTATTATGTTTTTGAGCATGGGTTGAAGACCTCCTTCTAGCATAATTATACTCATGTGGATGGTTTTCACTTCTAACTTGGCCCAACTATTTTGGACCAGAAGCTTTGATTGTTGTTGGCTTCAAATTTTATTTGGGTAAACTTTATTTCTTTTAACTTAAAACAAGAAGGATTATCCGCGCGTTGCTGTTAATTTTTCGCGCGTTGTTGCGGGACACTATTTTTTTTTCTATTTTGTGTAGGTTTATTTTTTCGGTCTCTGTAGCGTTATTTTTTATGTTTTTTTTCCGTGTGTGAATTTATTTTCACAGTTTCATGTTTAATAGTTTGGTTTTTTTATATGGGCTTACGTGTTGCGCCACATGTTTAAAGGTTTGTTTTTTTTTTGCTGTATTGGGTTTTTTTTTACTTAGCGTACGTCGGTTTTTATTGCGTCGTTTATTTTAAAGTTATTAGCTATTTTAGTGTTTTTTTTAAATTCAGCATTTTTTATAAAAGCGTACGTATGTCAGAAGCATTACAATATTGGGCTCGTTTTGTTCGCAATTCGAAGATCTTTCCAAGGGTGTTTTAAAGTTTATTACAAAAAAAGTCATAAATAGTTAAAAGAGTGGGACGCGCGTTGCAACGTGATTTTTTTTATATTGCCTACTTGTATATTTCACGTTATTATACTCGCGCCATAAACATTGACTAAGTAAAAATGGGAAAAAAACTAAATGGGCCGGCCCAAGGCGGGCCATAATATTTTTCCGAATTGATTTTGAACGAATATTGAGTAGGAATGTGCCCGTGCGTTGCAACGGGGCTGACTTGTGTTAGACGTTTTTTTTATATTGCCTACTTGTACGTTCCCCGTTATTATACCCGTGCTTTAAATCTTGACTAAGTAAAAAAGGAAGGGAAAAAAAACCCAAATGGGACGGCCCGAAAATGAAAGCCTAAAAAAGACTCTATGGCTCGAACACTGTTCAAAAATGAACAGTGGAAATGCTTATAAAAACGCTGTCGTTTTGAAGTTGTAATGAATATATATATATAATGACATTCACAAATTCGCAATTAATGTTTAATAATGGTATTTTTTTTGGTAACCATGGTTTCCGTTTTTTATGCTGACTAATCAATGAGGTTTGAACTCACCGTCATACAGACTTAAACCAGGTAAAGCTCTCCCTTTTTAGAAGGTTGGCGTGACCATTTCAGAGTTGTTTCCACTTATCAGGAATCGAACTTGAGACGTCACACCTTTTAGTGTGATAGTCGCAAGTAGGGATGTTATCGGGTTGGGTTATCGGTTTATCGGGTCTTACCGGGTCGGGTTGAGTCGGGTTTTGGTTTTTAAACTCACCCGTAACCAGACCCGATAAGAAATCGGGTTATCGGGTTCGGGTGGTATTCTGGTCAGGTTATGTCGGGTCGGGTGGTTCGGGTTATCGGGTCGCTTTTTCTAAATTTAAAGTGTCATTAATTATTATTTATAGTCTATTAATTTAAGTATCTCTCGTTAGCTGTCTTGATGGTCACTATGAAAACATTAGATACTTGCAATTTTCCATAGTAACACCGTTTTGGTCATAATTCTTTCATACGAACTGCGCTTTTGATGATTCAAGAAGCCATGAAACCAGGAAAAGGACCCCATTGATCGCAACATTTCCAACGGTTGAAGTGTACAATAACTATGCAGTTTATCGAGAGCCATGGTACATATTCTGAGGAACGATTCTCCGAATGGTACAATAACTCGGCGCATCACATACTCCCACATATTGTCGAATATACACACTTAAATGCGCCGTTAGACCAATAAGTTTTTAATTTATTATAATCATTTTTGGTCATAATAGTCCTTTATACCGAAAACTAGGCCAAACGCTATTTTGATGACTTCCCAACGAAGCCCACAAAAACCAAGTAACGTAAGGACAAAATAGAAGAGAGAAGACACGCAGAGACCTGAGCTAGAAGACGAGAAACAACGGACAGACAGAGAAGAGAGAGTACGAGAGAGGAAGAGAGAAGGAGGGAAAGGGAGGCAGATAAGTGAGGCAGAAGATCGTGATAAGGGGGTAACAGATATTAGGTGACTGCAGATGATGAGTCAGAGAGGTTATTAAAGGCGAGACATTCATTAACATAAGGATAAGACAAAGACTGAATGACAGACAGAGACACAATGCGAGAACAAGAGGAGATACTAAAAGTAGAGCATAAATGAGAGCAGAGGATAAGAGAGAAAAGACGCGGATGATGAGGAGAGAGAGAGAGGTGGAAAGGGGTAGGGGAGAGAGAAGAGATGTAGGGGAGAGAGAAGAGAGAGAGCGGAGAAAATGGACGGGAGAGAAAGAGAGAGGGAAGGAGCGAAAGGGAGGGAGAGAGAGAAGAAAAGGGGAGGAGGGAGAAGACTAAGACATAGCGGGCTGGAGGAAAAGGGAGCGAGAAGAGAATAAGGAATAAGGTAGGTGAGAAAAATGAAGAAATTGGACGGTGGGGAACGAGAGAATTGGAAGAAGGGAAGAGAAGAAGAAAGGAGGTAGAGAGAGAGAGAGGGAGTGAAAGATGAGGAGCAAGTATAGAAGGGAGGGCTGTGGAAGAGTAGAAGAAGAAATGGTTGGAGGGGGGAAAAGAGAAGAGAGAGCAAGGATGGGGGGAGAGAGAGAATATAAGCAAGAGAGCGAGAAGAAAGAGAGAGAGAACAGATAGAAGAGAGAGAGAGAGAGAGAGAGAGAGAGAGAGAGAGAGAGAGAGAGAGAGAGAGAGATATATCTATGATTTTCGTTTTGGAGTCGAGTCTAAAATATCAAGCCATTACCATCAGAAGTCAAGTCAACTAAGAGTCTTGTATTTGAAAATGTTATTTAGAATTGTACAAGAAAATTATTCTCGGAAAAGACACATGTGATCACAAATTTCAATGGTCAAGTTCAATATCTATGCGTTTATATGCTATGGTACAAATTTGAGGACGATCCGATGGTTAAATAACTCGGGATCACTACTTTCCCTCAATTATTGATAACACTATGGAAAACGTAGAGGGGGAGGGGGTAAATACGTTTTCGATTAAAATTTAAAAACTTTTGTAGCAAATGACCTAACAAACACGACGTAATATGAAAAGTATCGATTATAGTCTACGACTATATGTATAATGGAGACCAATCAACAAGCAAGTAGCATAAGCATCAAACCACAACATAAGCATAATTAAAACGTAAAGAAATAACGATATGTAAAGAGAAAGCAAACCGAATACGATGATTTATAGTGGTTCGGTCACGGAGCTCCTCTCCGCCCTACTCCACTCCCCGAGTACCCAACTCGAGAGTTACATCACTAGATCAACATGCTCCTTTTTTGGCAGAGAAAAGCTTACACAACGTCGCTTACATTTTATCCGGTACTAAGCTAAATACCGAGTCCTAATCACCGGGAGAACCAACCCATCGTCGCTTACACTTTATCCGGTACAAAGCTAAATACCGGGTTCTTACACAAAGGGTAAAACCAACCCAAAACCGCGTTATGTTTTATGGCCCAACATAACAAACCTTGTGTTTTATGGCACAAACACATAAACCATCTAGTCTAAATCAAATTATACAAAGAGATGATGCAAATGTGTATACAATGATGATCCAAGACAAATGTGTCTAATGGATTTGAATGCCTAATATAAATGAACTTCCGTTGTTAAGAAGCCTTCAAAAGGATGATGATGAATAGATCTCCAATCTTGTAGATCTTCATATGTATGTGCTTTATGGTGGATAGAAATGGCAAGAACTCTTGTTTTGGTGGATCATCAATTCGGGTGTATGCATGGAGGATCATTTCGGGTGTATGCTTACAACAAGATGAGAGTTAGATGCATTATGATCATGGTGATTTATGTAATCATTATTTACATATCTAAGTGTGTTAAAAATGGGGGAAAAAATGTGTTAAAAGTGGTGAAAAACGGATTGAAAATGGTCCTTTATTTATAGGAAAAGCTGAACAGAACCGGCGACAATGTTCAAAGGAACCGACTTTGTAAAACCAATGGAACCGGTGACGCTCCAATGGAACCGGCCAACAGTAACAAAATCCGAATTTTGATTTGCAAAATCTTGAAAGATCATATGTAATCTTGGTAGATTTCAATCAGATTTGGTGAAGTGAGTATGTCATTAATGATGTAAAAAACATTTCTATTTTATTTTTCTTTAGTTAACTTTGTATATTTTACAAAATAAAGTGTGTAAGTTAACTATTGTATACTTGCTAAAATGTTTGTATAAAAATACTTGTAAATGTAAATTGTGAAATGAGGTTTGATCATAATGCAACATAACAAACATGTACGAACATGTGTTGTAACATATGAGGACTCGAGACGTCGAGAGATGTTGATGTATATTGAGACAAAATATGATTACGAGTAACTTGTACATTTGACGTAATGTATTACAAGTTACAATTTTGTCATTATCAAAACAAACGAGAATGTGTAGATTAAATACCGTAATATTTGCACTAACAAACACGTTATATGTTGATATAGTTACACCATTTTGGTCATAGGTTCTTCATACGAACTGCGCTTTTGATGATTCAAAAAGCTATGAAACCAGGAGAGAGAGATCTACGACTTTCATTTAGGAGTCAAATCTAAATTACCAACCTATTACCATCACAAGGCAAGTAAACTAAGAGTCTAGTATTTGAAAATATTATTTAGAATTGTACAAGTAAATTATTCTAGGAAAGGACACATGTGATCGCAAATTCCAACGATCAAGTTCAATATCTATGCGTTTATATGCTATGGTACAAAGACGATCTAATGGTTTAATAACTCGGGATCACTACTTACCCTCAATTAATGATAACGCGTTATATGTTGACATATACACATAGTTACACCGTTTTGATCATAATTCCTTCATACGAACTGCGTTTTTGATGATTCAAAAAGCCACAAAACTAGGAGAGAGAGAGAGAGAGAGAGAGAGATCTACGACTTTTGTTTTAGAGTCGAATCTAAAATATAAACCTATTACCATCACAAGTCAAGTCAACTAAGAGTCTAGTTTTTGAAAATGTTATTTAGAATTGTACAAGCAAATTATTCTCAGAAAGGACACATGTGATCGCACATTTCAACGGTCAAGTTCAAGATCTATGCGTTTGTATGCTATGGTACAAATTTGAGGCCGATCTGATGGTTAAATAACTCAGGATCACTACTTTCTCTCAATTAATGATAACACATTATATGTTGACATAGGTACACCGTTTTGGTCATAATTCCTTCATACGAAGTGCGCTTTTGATGATTCAAGAAGCCACGAAACCGAGAGAGAGAGAGTGAACTACGACTTTTGTTTAGGTATCGAATCTAAATTTTCACCCCATTATCGTCACAAGTCAAACCGATATATGTGGTAACAAGAAAAATAATTTTAAATAAAACTGGTTAACTTTTGCTAACAAAAAGAATTGGGAATTTATCTCCAATTTTTCATACATTTAGCATAAAAAATTTTAAAATTTTTGACCAATAATTTTTGTAACTAATGGTTCGTTGCTATATTTGCAATTTCGTTGCTAATTGTTGATTGTTTATTTGGCAAAAAATAAAATTTCGTTGCTAAGTTTTTTGCAACAAAAAATTTAGCGAAAGTCGTTGCTAAAAAAGAGAGGGAATGTTCCCAGAAAATTTTGAGTAAATAACAACGAATTTAGCAACTAAAAATCGTTGCTAACCAAAGTTTGCAGTTTTGCTTAATTTCGTTGCTATATTCATTGCTAATGTGTGAATTTAGCAACGACTTACTGGTTGTTGCAAAATTTTCGTTGCTATTGGCACTTTTTCTAGTAGTGACATTTATAAACCATTTCAAACATCCTATGCATATTAGTTTCTCGTATTGGCTTTTAAAAGTATTAATAAAAAAATAAAAATTGATTTTCGGGTCTTATCGGGTTGACCCGATAACCCGATAACATTAAATAGCTAACTGAACCCGACCCGATAACACTATCAGTTTATCGGGTTCGGGTCAAAGCAACCCGCCCTACTGACACCCCTAATCGCAAATCCTTTTACCACTAGGCCACCATGAATAGTTAATGATAGTTTGATCATACAGCTAACAAAACACAAATTTGGTAAAGAATATTTCTTCAATATTAGTCAAATATAAGGTTTGTGTACTTATAGCTCATAAGAATCTTATATTACATGTGTTACATTATAATTGTTAGTCAAACCAGCTTTTCAAATATAAGGTTTGTTTACTTATAGCTCATAAGAATCTTATAACGCATAATATAGTTCATTAAACCCTAAAAATGCTACATCTGCCGCCGCCATGCCTGATCTGATCTGCCGCCTCGCCTGATTCTCCCTGATCTCCCTTCAATCCAAAATTGTTTTCTTTTTCATGGCGACTTCATTCCGTAGTAATGCGGATCATACCCGGTTGATTTCCAAATCCATTTTCGTTACTAATTTTCCGGATTCCACAACCTCCAAAGATTTGTGGAAATTGTGCCAGTCCTATGGGACGGTTGTGGATGTTTACATCCCCAATCGAAAATCGAAAGCAGGGAAAAGGTTTGCTTTCATCCGTTTCATTAAGGTTGACAACATTGATAGACTGGTAGGGAACTTATGCACCTTATGGATTGGTCGTTTTCATTTACATGCCAACGTTGTTCGCTTTGAACGATCACCGATGTACACGTCACGTTCATCCCAACCGGTTCATTCTCAGCCGGTTAATCATGTCACTCCTGTTGCTACTTCTTTTGTCTCGGCTGTGAAAGGTTTATCGGTTCCTCCTTCACTTTCGAAGCCTGCTTTGGTGTTAGATGATTCTTGTTTGGTATCTAGAGATCTTGAGAATTTCGTCATGGGTGAAGTTCTTCAGTTTTCTTCTATAAACAATTTACGTGTGCTTCTATCTAATGAGGGATTTCACAATGCTCATATTGTTTATTTAGGAGGGTTGTGGGTTATGATTGAGTTGGTGTCATCCAAGGCCAAACTCAAACTCATGAATCATGTGGGTGTCGCATCATGGTTTAGGTGTCTATGTAATGCTCAGTCGGACTTTGTTGCTAAAGAGCGGATTGTTTGGATTGATATCGAGGGGGTTCCTTTACATGCTTGGTCTCGGTCTACTTTCTTCAAGATTGGCTCTAAGTGGGGTGAAGTGATGGAATTAGAAGATGGCCACGATGATCTCTTTGCACGTAAACGCCTTTGTGTTAAGACCAAGCAGGAGGTAAACATTCTCGAAAATTTTAAGATTATTGTCAAAGGGAAGGTATTTTGTGTTCGAGCAAAGGAGTTGTTTGTTTGGTCACCGACATTTAAAGATACTCCTGAGGTGGGTCACTGCTCAGACGATGATCCCATTAAAGGAGATGCCGAGATTAATGGCGAGGCTTGTAATTTGAATAATGGTGACGATGCGACTGATAGTGAAGTAGTTTCTGATACTTATTTTGGAGATAATGCTGATGAACAGGGATACGAAAATGATCAAGGTCAATCATCTAATGCTAAGGAGGTTTCGAATGATCCTTTTAACATCTATGATTTACTCAATAAACGCAAAAAAGATGTTGACAATTCTGGTACGGATACAAGTTTACCTTATCCCCCAGGGTTCACTCCGGATAAGAGTACTCATGTTGTCAATGAGCATGTGGTACCTGATGTTGCTGATATTCGGTCTCATAGTAGGTCGGAAGGGTGTAATTCTCGGATTTTAGAGGAAGTGGAGAATCTCGATGGCTGCTTTTCTTCTGAAGGCCGGAGTAATGGGGCTAAGCCTAAGGAGGGTGGGTCTATTTTGGAGATTTTAGATGAGATGATTAAGGTCGGCCAAACCATGGGTTTTTCTATGGAAGGTTGTACGAAGGATATGGAGAATATTATTGGATCAAAAGGAGTGTATGAGGTTTTCCGATGAATTGTTTGTCTTTGAATGTTCAAGGCCTAGGATCCAAGGCTAAAAAAGATTGGATTAGGGAGTTGACCACCAAACATAAAGTTAGTTTCTTGACCCTCCAAGAGACTAAGATGGAGTTGATTTCGGCTATGGATGTTAAACTGTTATGGGGTAATTACAATTTTGATCATATTTTTAGTGAGGCTCTTGGTAACTCAGGCGGTATTCTTTGTACTTGGGACACTAATATTTTCCATAAAGAGCATCATATTATCTCTGATAATTTTGTTGCCTTGTATGGGACGTGGATTCCAAATCGGTTGAAGTTATTATTGATTTTGGTATATGCACCTCAATCTTGTTCTTCTAAGCGAATGTTTTAGAGCTATATCTCATCTCTTATTGCTCGGTGGAATGGCGATTGTCTGGTCATGGGAGATTTCAACGAAGTCAGATATATGGAGGAGCGGTGGGGTTCTATTTTCAATGTGCATGGGGCTAATGCGTTCAATACTTTTATTTCGAGTTCAGGATTAACTGATGTTCAGTTGGAAGGGTACTCCTTTACTTGGACTCATCCTTCGGCTGCTAAGATGAGCAAATTGGACCGGTTCTTAGTGTCTGACGGTTTACTCTCCTCTTTCCTTCATATTTCAGTAATTTGTCTCGATAGACATCTTTTGGACCATAGACCTATCTTGCTTAGGGAACTTATATCAGACTTTGGAGCTATTCCATTCTGGTTTTATCATTCTTGGTTCGGCTTATCAGGTTTCGAGCAAATGGTCACGAATACATGGAATTCTATAGTTCTTGATGATAACAATGGGATGATTAGGTTCAAAAAGAAGTTGCAAATGTTGAAGAAGGAGATTCGTGTGTGGGTTACGGATTTCAAAAGGCAACAGGTGGGTCATATTAACGATCTTAAGTCCAAGTTAAGCGACATCGACAAGCTGTTGGATCAAGGTAAAGTTACTGATGATATTCTTTTATCCCGTATGGAGACTATGAAACACTTGCACGATGTCCAATCTTTGAATAATCATGTCAACATTCAAAAGGCGAAAGTTCGTTGGGCTATCGAGGGAGATGAGAACACTAAATTCTTCCATGCTACTATTAATAAAAAACGTGCCAATCTTTCAGTCAAAGGCATTATGGTTGACGGTGATTGGGTGGTTGATCCTAGCCGTATTAAAGATGAATTTCGCAACCACTTTGCTGCCAGATTTCAAGATCCGGGTACTAGTAGAGGTAGTCTTAATTTTACCTTTCCTAATCGGCTTACTCTTGATCAGGTCTCGGATTTAGAATCTCTCATTTCTAGAGATGAAATTCGTTCAGCTGTTTGTGGATGTGATGAGGACAAATCCCCTGGGCCTGATGGATTTACGTTCGAGTTTTTTCGCAAGTTTTGGGCTATTGTTGGGCCTGATTTTTGTATTGCTGTTGAGTAGTTCTTTGAGTATGGATCGTTTGCCATTGGGTGTAATTCTTCTTTTGTGGCTCTTATTAATTCCGAAAGATTTTTAGATCCGAAGTAGTTAGTGATTATGTTCATTAGCTTAGATGGGGCTGTACAAAGTTTGTCACTAAGTCCTCGCTACAAGCCTTTTCGTCGATCTTCTCTGTTCTTATTATCGGATGTTCTGACAGCTTTCCTTCGAATCGGCAGATTCTTGACGGTCCTTTTATTATTAATGAGATCTTATCTCGGTGCAAATTTAAAAATCAACAGGCGATGATTTTTAAGGTTGATTTTGCTTAAGGCGTATGATTCTATTAGGTGGGATTATTTAGATGATGCACTGAGCTCTTTGTTTTGGTCTAAAATGGCTGGGATTTGGATTCGTGGTAGTTTAAATTCAGGAAATGCGTTTTTTAGTCAATGGGAGGCCGACATCGAGTTTCCAATTTTATCGAGGGTTGAAACAGGGGGATCCTTTGGGCTCCCTTTCTTATTTATCCTTTTTATGGTGTCTCTTCACCTTTCTTTTTCTCGTGGTTGAAAAGCGGGAATCTTTTACAGGAATTGGATCAAGATAGACTCTTTCATTTCCAGTTATTTCTTGCAGATGACGGCGGTGTTTATTGTGTGAATGTCCCATATAATCTTAAAAGGTATATTGTTATTCTTCGTTGTGCTTCTCTTTGCTTTCAGGGCTATGTCGATAAATATCAAGTAAAAGGTCATTTCTTGGTGTTGGAATTCCCGACTCTATTGTTTCCGCGGCTGCTATGTCACTTGGATGTTCGATCATGAAGCCCCCTTTCAAATACTTGGGTATTTGTTATGGTGGAATTATGTCTTTGATCATGGCTTGTGGATGTGACGATCGACAAACTCAAAAAGAGGTTATCTAAGTGGAAACTTAAAACCCTATCTATCGGGGGTCGTCTTACTCTCCTTAAATCGGTGCTTGGTTCCACTCCTATATACAACATGTCGCTTTTCAAGGTCCCTAAATCTGTGCTTAATTCAATGGAAAGTTTGCGTTGAAATTTCTTCAATGGTATTCAAGAGGGAGATAGGAAGATCGCTTGGGTTAAATGGTCCAAGGTGCTTGCGCCTAAAAAGCACGGTGGTTTGGGGGTTTCCAGCTTCTACTCCCTCAATAGGGCTCTTCTTTTCAAATAGGCATGGCGCTTTCTATCACAAGATAATTCTTTATGGTTTCGGGTTATTGTTGCCATTCATGGTTCGAGTTCGCAGGTGATTTCCGCTTCTTAACCTTCGACATGGAGCTCCATCATTAACGAAGTAAATTCTCTTAAGGCTCAAGGAGTTGATTTAATTTCTCATTGTAAGATTCGGGTTGGTAATGGTATGAACACAAGCTTTTGGAACGAGTTTTGGATTGGTGATTCTCTGCTCAAGCAT
Source organism: Tanacetum coccineum (assembly GCA_026074375.1). NCBI lineage: Eukaryota > Viridiplantae > Streptophyta > Magnoliopsida > Asterales > Asteraceae > Tanacetum > Tanacetum coccineum. The sequence goes on along the minus strand of BQNB010007301.1, from coordinate 9,164 downwards.
TTATTCCCTCGGTTATATGCTTTAGAATCTGTCAAAGATATTTCTGTTGCGGATAAGTTTCGAGGCCCTATTACCTCTTCTTTTCGTCGAACTGTTCGAGGGGGGGTTGAATCTCAACAGCTTGATCTTCTTTTGGGTTTGCTTGGATCGGTTTTGTTATCTAATATGGGAGATAGAAGGGTTTGGGATTTGAATGGGGATGGCGTTTTCCGTGTCAAAGATGTTCGGAACTTGCTAGACGAGACTTTCCTCCCTAAAGCTGAAATGCCTACGCGATGGATTAAATGTATTCCGATTAAAGTCAATGTTTTTGTTTGGAAGGCCCTTCTCGACTGCCTCCCTACTCGTTTGAATTTAGCCAGAAGAAATGTTGTGACTGCTTCTTTATCTTGTCCGGTATGTGATGCTGCACCAGAAGATACTTCTCATTTGTTTTTCAGTTGCAGTGTGGCGAGAGAAGTAGCGAGGTCAGTTTGTCGTTGGTGGGACTTGGGGTCGCACTCTTTCAATTCGTATGCAGAATGGCTCGTTTGGTTCAATTCGATACGTCTTGGTGCTAAGTCTAAAGAAGTGCTGGAAGGCATTTTTTATGTCTCTTGGTGGAGCTTATGGAATTTCAGGAATCATCTTCTTTTTGCGGTCAAAAAACCTCGTAAAGATGCTATTTTTGATGAGATTGTGTTACGCTCTTTTAATTGGTGTTTAGCTAGAGGTAATAGAACTTTGAATTGGGTTAGTTGGCTTCAACACCCGCATTTGATTTCTTTGTAATTGTCTAGCTCCTTGCTAGTGTTTCTAATAAAGTCGTCGTTCAAAAAAAAAAAACTAGCTTTTCAACTAGATATAACATGGACATAAACTATGTTTGACTCAATCCATGTGAACTAAACGTAACAAATGACTTGCATATAATTAAGATTCTCTCCGTATCAAATTATATCTCTAAGGGTTCGTTTGGTAGGACGTAATGAAATGTTAAATGAATGGAATGAGCGACGTAATGGAATAAATAATGTAATGTAATACTTCATTACCCTTATTCATAATGTTTGGCTGGTATGATAAGACGTAATGCAATCGATAAGAAAAAACTAAAATGTCCATAGTTAATACAAAGTGTATTTAATGTGGTTAGTTGATGGTGGACTTTTATGTAATTTTAATTACATTACGGACGTAATGAAAAAAAAGAGGGGGCCCATATGGGATGAAAAATGTAGTTTTTGATGTAATGACTAATGAGTCATTCATTGTAATGAAGCATTACATTGTATAATTGTAAACAAACAAGATTTTTCCATTCAATCGTAATAATCGTTTCTATTCTAACTTTCATTACATCATACCAAACTCTACGTAATTTCACAATGCACATAATGCTCTTTACTTCTTTAGTATATAGTCTAATGGCTACTTTTCATGTGCATGTTATAACTTATATTTTACAGTTAACATATTACAGTACAATGGTTAACTTTTCTTTTACAACTATGAACTATGTTTTGCTACAAGACATAAAGATAACTGGAACATACATGAGTACAAGACAATTAATTGCGTTTGAAACATTCATTGAAATATACTAATGATATTTCGAAAATATTTAAAAGTCATTATAAAGTACATAGTACAAATCATGATGAAGTAAATTACATCTTTACATGTGCCTAAGTTTCATAGTAGTCATGATTTGTTGTTATACGTAACTCTAGTTGACAATATATAGTTTAATTTCCACCATCTTAGCCATCAAAACCAGTGTTTTGAAACCCGGTTCGACCCGGCCGGGTCAACCGGTTGAACCGGTTTCGGCCGAAAAAACGGGTCAAATTAAACCGGGTTTCATATTTTCGAAACCCGGTTTGACCCGCCGGGTTTGGCCGGGTTTGGAGTGACCCGGGTCAACCCGGGTCATGAGACCCGGCCGGGTTTCGGTTTTTTCGTATTTTTTTATAAATAAAACATGTTAATTGTATATATTTGGGACGTAATTTTAATTTTACATGTTATATTTGTTAATAAATAGTCTTTAGGCTTAATATATATATATATATATATATATATATATATATATATATTTTATAAAACCGGGTTGACCCGGCGGTCCAACCGGTTGACCCGGTGACTCGACCGGGTCGATTCAAAACCCGGTTTTCAAAACATTGATCAAAACTACTTCGTGAAAGATAAGCAATATTTTTCTTAGTTTGCGATTTTTGATTTTGTTGACGGATTAGTTTCCACTCTAGATTATTTTCTTTAACAAATAGCAACAGAACTAGAACTAAATAGGATTAGGACCGGTCACAGAACTTTTCTTAAACCATAAGTAATAAGTATTGAGAAAAAAAGAAAGGTTTAACAAAAAATAGTTTTTCTTCACATACGAATAGACTACTAAGGTTGTGTTTGGCAACAAGTGTTTTGTAGCGTTTAGGAGTGACAAACGGTAAACATTTTAGATGAAAAGCTTGTTTGACAACACTTCAACAAGCATTTGAATATTGTTTAACTGCTCCAATTTCAAGTGCTTCTTGAAGAGGCATTTCAAAACTGCTCCTAGCAGTTTATTTATAAAATTACATTTACACCCTCAAATATAACATTTATACTTTCTTTAATTAGGTTATATGCCTTTTTTCGTAATTTTACACTTTCTAGGTACATTTTACAGCTACGTTATCAAACACATTTTTTTAAACAAACAGCTACTTCTTACTGCTCATGCTAACTGCTACTGCTTAGTACTTACTGCTCCTTCTCTTGCTCCTGCTACCGCTTACTGCTACGTGTCGCCAAACATACCCTAAGTAGTTATTTAAAACACAATTTTTCTTTAAACACGTATTTTTTTTTGAGAAAATACACATTTTTTACAGCAATTAACACTACAAGACAAAATTTTATCCAAGTTTTGTGACATCACGTTAGCCTTAACTTTGGTGTCAGAGAACGTTACCCTTTGGGTGTCGGCTAACTTTGGTGCGCTCGGTCCTTAGTAACCTCCTGTTGTACTAGTTTTCTATGTTCTGTGCCCCAACTAGTGTGATTCAACAACCTGAGAGAGTGAGAAAAAAATATTAGGTGGGTTTGGTGTGTAGATAGCCGCAAGATGGCACGAGTCAAATGGGAAAATGTTATGTCTAAATTCGAATTGAGATTAAGTATTGGGAGCCTTAAAGCTTCCAGTTTGGGTTTATTAGGTAAATGGTGGTGGTGTTTTAAGGTTGAAGGGAATTCTCTTTGGGTTAAGGTTTTTAAGAAAATTTATAGAGACGATGGTAGTTTGTGGGGTGATTGTGTGGATAATAGTCGAGGCACTTGGAGTATTATTATCAAAGTGGGTAAAGAAATTGATACGCTAGGGATTAAGTTCACATCTTTTGATTGCTAGGATGTTGTGGAACGGTGAAAGTATATGTTTTTGGTTGCATAAATGGATTGGGAATTATAAGTTATGTGATCGGTTTCTTAGATTCTTTAAGTTTGAGAGAAATAAGGAATTATGTGTTAGAGATAAAGGTTTTTGGGATCATATCGGGTTGAATTGGTACTACGATTGGGTTAGAAATCCTCGTGGGAGATCAATGGTTGAGTTGGAGGATTGTTTTAGCTTACTGAGGGATTAAGCTCCAACTCGAGATGATACTGATACGTGGCAATGGCTGATGGAAGTTAGGGGTTTTACAGACAAGGGACTTAAAGAGATGGTGGATAAGAAGGTTCTCAGTCTGAGATATCAAGTAGAATAAACAAAGTTATGCATGATTTATCCTCGGAAAGTAAATATTTTTATGTGGAGGCTTAAATGTAGTCGGATTCCGATCAGGATTCTTCTTGATAATATTGGTATGAATCTTCATCCTACTTTATAATACTGAGACAATATATCATAATATGGTTCGGTGCAAGTTTGTTTCATTGGTTAGGAAGTATTTGCGCTTAGTGAAATATAGAATCTTCTGTTGGTTCTTCTATCCAATATGTCTTAAATTTGACAGGGCTTTGGTCGTCTAAATTACGTTTGTATTGGCAAGCTGTGATCTCGACTTTGCTTTATCTCATATGGAAAGCTTGAAATAATAAAGTTTATCCGGCTAAACAAATGTCGGCTGCTGATTTGGTGTTCAAGATCCAACTTACATATTTCTTTTGGGTTTCAAATAGGCTAAACAATTTCGAGTATAGTTGGGTCGATTGGTGTAACGGGCCTGCATCGTTAAATTTATGTTCATGCTCATGGTCTTGAGATGCGGGCAGGTCTTCACTGGTGAGTGAGGTATATCCGATTTGTATGGTTTATATCCTGTTTGTTGTCTTCTTTTTAGTTTTTCTTTTGTATATTTAGTCTTTGTATCCTTTTTTTCCACCACGTTTAATCATCTTGTTGATAAAATTGATGTCTTTTTATTGGTTTTTGGTTGAGGTTTTCACCGAGCAATATATTGCCTTTCTAATAAAAACCATTAACCTTAATTCTGCCACAGCTTACAAAGTCTTCACACTTCATTCTTTGCCCACAAAAAGTTACTATCTCTATTATATATATAAAAAACCTATTTTTTCAAAACTTTAAAACTTAAATGATGAGTAAAATTCAGTTAATAATATACCTTTGAACTATAAATGGTAACAATATTTATTATAAAATTAATAGTTCAAACATTTTATAATCTTTAAACATTTATCTTTTTCGTTTTTAACCGTAAAGTTTTTTTACGCAGTGATTACATATTGAACCTGTATATATAGCATCCAAGATCATACCAAAGCTAAAGTTCACAAGTAATTATTTTGCCGTTATACATGATTATTTTGCCCGAGTATTCTTCAACATTAAAATAAATAATTTATACATTACTACATTAAAGAAAACGAGAAAAACAATCAATAATATTGTGTTATATAAATGGAGATCTTGTTAGCTTTGTGGGAATTCGCCTATTTGTCAAGCAACGGGTGATGCGTGCGAACTACGATTTAGCAATAAGAAATTAAAGCTTGGCTTGATTTCGGTTGGTTATATATTTACTTTAAGTTCGTTAATAAACTTGTTATTAATCTCGCTAATAAGTTTACATTTAATACAAATGCATAACGTTTTATATATGTATAACACTTAAATTATCATTGTTTCGTTTAAGCTCATGAAACCAATCGAACTTTGTATGTAAAGCTCGTGCTCGATTAGTAAATGAGTTGCAACAAAGGTTCGAGCTCATTTGAGCGTTTTACCAATTCGATCTCGAGCTTTTGACGAACGGCTCGACTCATTTCCAATTCTATGCACCGCTAGTTTTTTATTAAGAAAAAACTCTCGAGAATATTGTGTAATGAAGAGCTTTGTGGGAATTCGTCTATGGCAAGCAACGGCGGATGCGTGTGAACCAAGTTAAAAGTTGTGTGGGACCCACGAGTGCATGATTGCCACGTGGAATTCAACAGCATCCCATACACGTGGGATATCATTAATCAAAAGCTAGCTGTGAATGATATTATGATACTAATTGCAAAGTACTAATATTTGGGGAATTTCATATATACCGTAATCCTATAATGTGTTCATTTATCTTACTGTCACCAAAGTGTTCTACACTTCTAGCGAAGAAATTTGGTCTTATAACATTCCCTGTCATGATTTATAAATAGGTCTAAAATATTTTAAAAGTAATATGCTAAATTTAATCAAAATTCATTATCTCTTTTTAAAAGTAGACAACTAATATGAGACAAACTAAAAAGAAAACATGAACAATAATTTTGAAACGGATAGAGTATTAGTTTGACCGTGTAAATTTGAATTACATAATCGCCTTTCCAAAATTTTAAATTCCATCTAACGAACATAAATTAATGAACGCGGCTTTTGTTCATGTTCGTCCATTTAACTTAAGCAACATAAAATATGGTTCGTGATCATTAATTTAATAAATAAACGAAGTTTTTACCGAATGGTTAATGACATATGCACTAACCGTTCAGTTCGTTTACAGCCCTACGCTGTCATATTTAAGTTTGATTGTATACATTTAAGTTAAATAATCGCCTTTCCAAATAATGTGAAGAGCGGAAACTCCAAATTTTCCCCCACTCAAATTTTGGATTATTGATACCTCGGGCCAGTATTGCTTCTGCTCCATGTTTTCCCCCACTCAAATCCAAATTTTGGATCTCAAATTCTCAATCAAGATTGTCTGATTCATATCCAATTATTGATTGATGTCATTTAGTAACCAATATATTATTAATTATTTACAAAAAAAAACACAATTTTTCAACGAAATTGAAATAAACGAGCCTATGAAATATCAATATATCGGTTTCGAAACAAATTTGCTTCATCTATAAAGAGTTTTCTTATGAGATATGTCATATTCGTACAAAATAAAATTAATCGTCATGGCTCTTGTCACATAACAATAGTACCTTAAATTTCAAACATTAATGTCATGTTCTAACTTAGTTGGTACAATGTAATAAAAAGACATGATTAATACATTCTAACACAAGTCAAATGAGATATCAAGTAGAAGTCTTTCCAACAATTTTAACCTTTTGTTAAAAGCCCAAAATTTAATGATGTACTGGTCAAGACAATACACCAAACTAACCTTTATTAATAAAAAGCATGGTCAATATTAGAGATAGGCATTAAAAAGATAATGTGATTACCACCAAACTTCTTATTAATATGGATGTAAATTATTACCAGGTTAGTTTAGTTGTTAAACACTTTAATGTCTTCTTATGTTTTTTGTGTTTTCTTTATTTTTATAATTTTATTTATATAATAAAATTGTAAAAACGAAAAGTATAGAATACAAAATATAAAGTTTAACAAGTTAAAAGTATCAAACTGACAAAAAGTATAAAACAAAAACTAAATAAAAAAAACTGTATTATACTTTAAACAGAAGGTCAAAAGAAGTGAAGGATGTAAAAAGTACGAAACATGTAAGAGAATATACTAATAAGACAACTCATTCTCAAATGAGATATGATATAAATACCTAATTAAAAAATATAAAGTTTAACAAGTTAAAAGTATCATAAAACTGTGAAACGAAAAGTGCGGAATAAAACTGTGAAACGAGATATGATTTTTTTTGATTTTTCGTTTTGTTTTATATTTTGTTTATATCATAAAACTGTGAAACGAAAAGTGCAGAACAAAAAATATAAAGTTTAACAAGTTAAAATATTAAACTGAAAAAAAATCCTGAAGAGTTGCTGATAGAAAACTGTGTTATACTGTAAACATGAGTAAAAATGGGTTGAAGATTGTTAAAAATACAAGACATTTATACTTTTCGGTGGACCAAGAGAGTCTTTATAGTAGGATATGCTTTTGTAAAAAAGCAGAAACATGGGGTGAAGGATGTAAACCCTAATATGATGTAAGCATGACGTTTAGTAACGCAATGGGAACAATTGTGTACGTTGAAATGGAAATAAAACATGGAAATGCATGATCGAAATTAAAGAGAATAAAAAGTACACAAAATGTTTACAAAAAGAGACAGAAACAAATTGGCTTAAGTTTCCGCGTAGAAAGATAAACAAAACAATAAGGCTTTTATTTGTTTTCTCCACCTATTTTCCAATCATTTTTTGCAATGTTGATTTGTTAAGTTTCCTTAGTTTTAAACATCCTTGTTGACAACTTTTCAACCATGTAATGCTATAATATATACAAACTAGGGCTGACCATTATAGATCGCGGATCGGATAAAACTGAAAAACCGAATCAACCAGACCGGACCAAACATGTTGCGGTCGAGTCCTCGTCTAACCTTTTCTTCATTCTAGGTCATCATCCTGATTCTAGGTCATCAGTCCAGTCCGTTCCGGTCCGATTTGTCCTTACGCACAACCGACTATTATGTTTTGTTGGACCTGGGCCGAACATTTCGATTCTGTCCTCGATCAAATATGTTTTCGATCCGATCTAATTCTGATCGATTCGGACCGGTTCTCAGACCATGCTCATGCCCAACCTAAATTATAGACACACGCGAATAAACACAACACGCAAAAATCGACCCAACCAAGTTTTGTTGAAAAAAAATATACGCAGACTGCTATGCATGTATCATATTAATGAACAATTGACTAAAACATCTTTAAAATGACGTGATTTTGCCTAGTATTTTCACTTGTTTTTGACATCAATTAAACAAAAGAGCAAATTATGCGTTTAGTCCCTATGATATTGGCAAAATTCACGTTTAGTCTCCTTAGTAAAAAAAGTACTGCAATAGTCCTCAACCCTTCAAATATTGCAAGTCTCTAGTCCAATTTTATAAAGATAGTTAAAATTTTCATTATCTCCAGTCACGTGACAAGCACACTGGGTAGAATGGTCTTTTGACTTTTTTGTCCTTTCACAGTGGCCGGGTCAACTGGTTGAACCGGTTCCGGTCGAAAAAACGGGTCAAATTAAACCGGGTTTTATATTTTCGAAACTCGGTTTGACCCGCCGGGTTTAAGGTGACCCGGATCAACCCGGTTCTCGAGACCCGATTTGACCCGGCCGGGTTTTGGTTTTTTTTATTTTTTTTTATAAATAAAATAAGTTTTTTATATATATTTGCAACGTAATTTTATTTGTTACATGTTATATTTGGTAGTAAATCGTTTTTAGGCTAAATATAAGGTATATTCATAATTTATATATATAATTTTTTGTATTATTATAAATATTATTATTTTTTTATTTTTTTTGAAAACCGGGTTGACCCGGCGGGCCAACCGGTTGAACCGGTAACCCGGTGATCCGGTGACTCGACCGGGTCGATTATTGACCCGGTTTTCAAAACATTGATCATAAATAGATACTCGTAAGATTGCAAGTTAACGATGTATGTAAGTCATGGTATTCTTTATTTCTTTTTATGTTTTACGACTTTAATGTTATAGATCCAATTCATGATTGTCTGGAAGATATGCTTTTTAGTAACATCTGTTTGATAGTTTCAGCTAAGTAAGATCTTATAAAATATTGGCTCTTTAGTTTTATCTTAATTGTTGTGAATGCAACGCCGACCAGACACCCATTAAAATTAATATCCTTTTAATCTGGCCCTAAATTAACATATAATTCTCTTGTTTTGAACACACGGTTAAGAAGAAATCAAAATAGTGATTGAAACAATAATAATACA
>BQNB010007300.1:0-94035 GCA_026074375.1 Tanacetum coccineum | reverse complement strand
GCGTGCCCTAAACGCACTGCTTAAACACTCCCATAATTCAAAAAAAAATTCACCATGCTACATATATGTCCTATGAACCACTACCCTTTTATAAATACCCCTTAGAAATTCATTAATCCAACAAAGTGTTTAAAATTAGTCCAGAATCTGACCTTCTAAAAGTATGACATTAATTACCCAACTTAGACCTCATTGTGACCTTAGCCAAAATTCAGAGGTCACACACAATATATGAACTAACTTCCACGTGACTTAGAGCCTCTAACTCAGTGTCTAAGTATTTTTAGAAAAATCAAAACCAAAACTGAAATTTGTCACCGTTTTACACACTGATTTTGTAATGACCATTTGACCCACTTCCCGACCAAAAAAACTTACGAGGCCGACTTTTCTAGAATTTCTGGATATTACAAAACTGCTCGTTACAAAACTGCCTAACTTTCTGCAGTGAATTTTATAACTAGTTCGGGTGATCTAAGCCCTAATACATGTTCATATCACTAATTTAATTAATCTAACTATTAAACTAACATTATTATATCATAAACTTTCTGGATATTACAAACCCTAATTTATAAAACTTAATGTAAACCCTAATCCATCATAATTAAGTTACTAGAATTAAAAGATTTAAAACTAGAATTAACTAAGATCGAATCATACCTTAAGAGTAGAACCCTAAAAATTTATTCTCTTCTCCTCTTCTTGTTTCTCAGCCGATTTCACACATAGGGGGTTTAGGGATTTTAATCTTGTATTTATAAACTCCCTAGACGTGTTTTAGTTTGAGTCTAATTAGTTTTAGATTATAACTAGGACTTTAAATAATTTTTTTTTCTTTTTAACCCTACTCGGCCGAATTTAATATTTATATATATTTTTTTATTTTTTTTAATTATATCTTTACAATTAAAACCTTAAGTTTTTGTAAAAATATTTACTTATTTGACTAAACCTTTTTGCATAAACGCAGTTTACTACCTTTCTATAAATAACTTTTCATTTCCAACCTAACTTTCCAAAAATAGAAATTTTACATTTTCTTAATCTAACACTTATAAGCTAAACCTATCTTAGATAACTAACACAAAATACGTATACGTGTATATATACTTACACAATTAACTTGCAAACGCTCAATTATCAAAAATCATTTCCTTGTCATTAAAAATGAACGAAATGAACTCCACCAATTTTCTCATCATTTTAATCTCATTGAGATGATCACACTCAATAGATTGATTACCAATACCTCATAAACACATAAAAACAGATAGAATCACATAAACCATACTTTGCAACAGACACATAAGTCACACACTAACGGTTTGACTAACCTGCTCAAGTCATGGTTGTCACATGCATTGCATCACTGGGTCCATGATGTCGTTTTCAATATCAACAATCATCCGTGTGATTTTGATAGATTATTTATTGACCCAGTTTCTGCCTAAGGTGTAAGGAGGGCTTCTTTCTTTTCACCCTTTATCCATACATTTCTTTTTCATTCTTCAACCCCTTCAATGCTTACCAAGACGTCATTACTAACACCTTGTTGTGATTGTTCCAGTGTTAGCTCAATCTTAGTCGGCATTCTTCCCTTATACACATTCATCTCCAATCATACCTAAGGACTGCTATTTCTAACTATGGAGTGTCCTTGGGTAGATCCCTCCGGTTCTGGTTGGATCGTAGGACTTATACCTAACCTAACCACCTTATGACTTCAGAATCATTGTGAAATTAATAGGTTGTTGGGTATGAGATCGAACCATAAAACCATTTTCTGACATTGTTATTTTCAAATACTCCCCCTACACATGTGCTCCGAGATTCGAAATTGTTTAGCACATGAAGGAAAGAGTTGCACTTAGAGTCTTAAAGATCACATTCGTCTATAACATATTTTAATCACATTTTCTCCCCTTATTTTAAATAATAAAACACTTAGTATTTGAAATACCAATTGATTAAAATTTGACATGAAAAATTCCATGGGATACCAATATTTATTAAAACTTGACATTGGAATGAAAAATTGATATGACACCACAAAATGTTGAAGACGGAGTGAGATGCCTTAGTGAACAATGTATATTAATAATTGACATTATAAGTTTCCACATTTTAATTTCACAAAATGTGTTTGGATACATAAAATTGACATTTATGAGATGTACCCAACACATTAAAAGGCTTTGTTTTAAAAAGCTCCCCCTCAGAAATTGATTCACATAAAATGACATTCTACGAACTACAATTCTTTGAAAATTATTCGAGGAAGGGAGTGTTGAACACACAATTTTAACAAATACCACTTTTTATGGAAAAATACCACAAATTATATTGTAGACAATTTTGACATTGAAAGTTCTTTTTGAAAAATTGTGTTCAACGATTTTAAAAACATGATAGAAGACTTCTCTTCTATTTTTAGAGTAAGCGCACTGAGGCGTACACTTCCCTTTTACATTCGGGACCGAGTTATGCACTGAAATGTACATAAGTCATTAAGAAAAATTTAGAAATGACATGTTTTGAAAGCATTTGAAACTCTCGCTCGAACTTCATTTACACGCCCGTGTCGATGTTAATCAACATTTCTAGGAACGTAAATGTTATCGATTCCAAGAGACATGTCGAGAAGATTCTTTTTGGTATTTTTTGAAATTTTCTGATTTTATATTTTGTTTTTCTAGGTTTTATTTTCTTTTTGTTGGTTTTATATTTTTGTATTTTCTTTTTCAAAATTTTTTATAAATCAAAAATAAAGAGAAAAAACTATTTACAAGTCGAAGTTTCCATTAGCAGTGATAGTTGTAGCTAGAGTTGAAGTGGATGAAGTTGAATCAGGTTGTTGTTGACGTTTATTTGATGCATCAGTAGTAGTGACAGCGGAAGACTTTAAAACACCTTGATTTTCTCCATTGAAATATTCGTCGAACAAAGGACCGAATAGCAAATCCAGCTCATTTGACGTTGTTACTGTCTCAGCTGCTTGATGAACTTCTGTTGACACTGTCGTGCGAGGCTTGAACCGTTTTGTTCAAACGTCATTTGACATTGAGGTTCGAGGCTTGATCTGTTGTGATCAAACGTCATTTGACATTGAGGTTTGAGGCCTGAACTGTTGTGAACAGACGTCATTTGACATTGAGGTTTGAGGCCTGAACTGTTGTGAACAGACGTCATTTGATGTAGTTCATCTTTTGTGAAACCATTCTGGCACTGGTTTCTGAGATATCATCTTTTTCAGCAACCATACTCTGAGATTTTCCTGCTTTACATTGTATAATGCACCTGCACTTAAGTCAATTCTTTGTTGCTTTTGACCATTGAGAGATGTACCTGCACTTAAATCCAGAGTTTGTTTGCATACATAAATATTTGGGATATCTACATTGGAACCATGTGGGGGTTCACTGTCAACCTTGGTTGTGCAAGAGTTGAATAACTTTCCTGTAGGAATCCACCTAAGACCAACAGTTTTGAAAATTCTACCCGTGGGTTTCCACCTAAGATCAGATCTAGAAGATGTTTTCTCATACACAGCGGAAGTCTTATTAGGAGAAAACCTATCTCTTGTGAAGATCTGCCTACCATGTTTTTGAGTATGACTCTTTTGATCTACGGGTTTGTTACTGTTTCTGGTCTTATGGGATTGAATCTTAGCACGTGAGTTTACTTCCTTCAGGAGTTTTGTTATATTTCACCATTAATCCTTTCAAGTTATAAATCAAACGTTGCCCTTCAAAGTAAACCGTTTGAGCACCGTTTGCCGTTTTAAGCTCATTAATCGTTTCAAAAGCTTACGCTCTTCAACGTCAACAACGATTTCACCTACAACAATTTTTTTTTATTATTATTCACGGTTTTTTCTTGATTTAGTAAAATCCCGTAAAAGTCGATTTATTTTTACGGTTTAAATCATAGAATTGTAAAATCCCGTGAACGTTAATTGATAACAACAACACAACAAACACGATACATAACACTAAAAACGATCTGAATAAGATTCACTTAAACGTAAAACGGTAATGGATTTTGGATTTATGTCAAGTGATCACGAAGTTGATTTTGGTAACCTTTATTTAGCTGTGAAGTGGTTTCACGAAGCGTCACTTATTTTCATCATCGAGACTATAGCAGTCCTACCACTTTCTACCCATTCTTCAAACCAATCTATCGTTTTGACGACTTGCTTGAACGTATACAGTTTAAGGTTGAGACTTGGTTTGTCTAGAGATTATACCCGATGCAAGGAGTACATTGTATATCTCACTAGGGTTTATAGCTATCACTTAAAGGATTACATTGTAGTGCTCAGTGTCACGACATACACGCAGATGCCGATGTGGGTTAGTCTCAAGAGGTGTTGTACTTATTTTGCTCTTAATTGAGTAAAGGTACTTAGAGGCATTTCTCTCATCCGTTCTTCATTCTCCAACAGTGCAAGCATAAGTAACAAATTTGGGGAATTCTACTTCATTTTTCAAGTTTTGGTAATATCGGTTACTTCACCAAATGGTCACAGCAATAGCGACAGAATTCGAGTTGGTAAGTTTAGTCCATAGAAAAAAAGGTTGAGATGTGATCTGCAACTCTCACTCTCACGGGACAATTTTAATCTACTGAACGTCAATGATAATTCCATAGTCTGCAACAAAATCTTTCAAAGTTCTTTAATGTCTTTCATAAATAACTTTTCAATATTTGTTGCTTATGATAAGAACTTTTCTCGAATTATAATGGTCGTCCATACGTCACTGATGCTTCCCGAGAGTTTTCGAAACCGATCATGGGGAATACGTTAAACTTTGAATACTTTGCTGCTTATCCAGACAACTTCCGGAGGGAAGTAGTTTATACTACTTCTCTATATGGTCGTGAAGTATTCTCATGCGTGAGAAGAACTGTCTGATCTCTGCATGTTCCACCCAAACGGATATTTCACACAAGACCGAATGTCACGATACCTGTATAGAAGGCCTATTAGATGGTGTGGTTGACATTTCTTCTACTAAATTCCGCGTGCACTTTTAAATGTGGTCAAATGTTAGAGATCGTTCAAGCTAACATCAACGTTTCAGAAATATGCCCAAGATACGATGTTGGTTGGGGGAATGATTCAAAACTTCGCCACAAAGGAGATCTATGAGAACAGCTTTTAAAGACATTGCTGCATGAATTGGGGGGAAGTTCATCCCAACTACATGTATTACAAACAATGGTTCAAGAACAAGTCAAGACAAAGAAAATCAAGCGCGAGTACAATATCAAGACTAGAGAGACAATGGACGACATCTTCAGCATTTTTTTTGGGTAAGGGGTTTCCCCGGTAAATGGAATTAATCACGTAAAAGGTTTAAGAACAATGGAATGTGGCAGAGATACCACATTAACCTCAAACCAAGGCTTGAACTACCACTAAATCGCTTATGACATGCCACAAACGAAAATAGACATTACCTAAAAACCATTGCAAAAACAACTTAAACTACTTTGCCATAAAATCTAAAAGCTGTTGGCATCTTCCATAGCGAAAGAAAGTTCCGAACCTTCTCCTTATTCTTGAATCTGAAAGACACTAGCTTGAGACGAACCGTGATAACAATGGCGTCTCTTAAATCTTCCGGAGATCTTCTAGTTCGTTTAAACAGCCTGTTATTCCGTTCCAACCATATAAAGTACGTAGCAGCTGCGATGAGGATCTTGCCCACAATGTTTTGAACAGTTCGCTTGTTTGCCAAAGGTTGAAACCACGCAATTATATTCTCCAGAACTGGGGGAACCACGTCCATGCCCACAAGCCCACGAATTAAACTCCACACTTTAGACGAATACGAGCATTCAAAAAAGAGGTGTTCGTGTGAATCAGCTTGAGTACCACATAACGAACAACGTACCTGGGTCAAGTCAGTTGCTGGATCAACGTCCCACTGCCTTAGCTTGTCTTGCGTCTTCAAACTTCTCCTCATTATAAGCCATAACTGGAATGCGTGGCGAGGAATAGCATGCGTAAACCACACAATATGAAACCATGGGGCTTCATTCCCTCGCGGTCTTAGAGCTTCCCACGCACATTTAACCGTAAAATCTGTCATAGTACCATTTGTATCACGCCACTTCCTGCGATCTTGACTTGAAGCAGTAAGTGTAGGGGTTGGCACAAGACCTAGGTTAGGAGCCTTTGCCAACCATGAAAGTGGCCAATTCCAAGCGCCATTTACAATCAAGTCAGCAACACACGTATGTATAGAATACCCTTCCCTCGTTATGTCTCTAGGAGACAGAAGTTTGCTAAGAGGGCAATGCGTACTCCACGTGTCGTACCAAAGAGATGTGTTCATACCGTTTCCAATACAGCTCCAAAAAAATGGTTTTACATGTTCTCTAAGCTGTAGAAGTTTTCGCCATCCATAACTCATATTCGCTTTAGGTTGGACGTCCCATATGGTGCGTCCTCTAAGCTTGTATGTATTGATCCAACGAACCCACAACGACTCCTTATTAGAGACAAGATTCCATATATGTGTAGTCATTAGGGCAAGATTGAATACCTCAAGGCTGCGTAATCCAAGACCTCCTTCTTTTTTAGGAAGGCAAATATCATCCCAAGCCACTTTTGCTTTACCACGCTTGTATTCACCATTACACCATAGGAAACCCCGAATAATCTGTTGGATATCACTAACAATCCCCATGGGAATGACTAAAACAGACGCCCAATAAACTTGCATGGAAGAAATGACTGACTTACAAAGTTGGAGCCTTCCCGAATACGACAAAGACTTGTTTTTCCAATCCCCAATCCTGTTGCGGGCTTTTTCGACAAGGACTTTGCAATCCTTATTTAACAGCCTAGATGAAATCAATGGAACACCAAGGTAGTTAACTGGAAGCTCACCTTCAGCAAAAGGCATGAAATTAAGAATAGCCGCCTTGACATGATTCAAGACATTGCAAAAGAATGCCGTACTCTTTGGAATGCTTGGAATCAGGCCTGAAACCTTCTTAAACTCATCAAGGGAGCTCGAATTTTAGTCTACTAATTTTAGAAATTTGAGCTCGAATACATTAAGTATATAAAAGACCCATATTTTGTATGAAAAATAAGCAAAGGTTAAATTAAGTCATGTAGTCAATAAACATTTGAATAACCATATTACATTGATAATGACGATTATTTTTCAGTGAACCCACGAAACAAACTTTACACTGTATAAGCATTCTCTCATCTACTCATGTATCATTCTTCAATCAAAAATTGCTTTTAATGATGCTTTAGTTTTCGCTAATGAAAAACCAATGTGAAACGAAAATTTGAAACAAAAACGAGATATTATAGAAATAAAAAAAATGAATATATGATGATAATTATGTTTTACAATAGAAACTAAAAAAACGGCGATAGAGGACTGTTATAACGATCACTCTTAATAAATTTAGATCAATATTTCATCATATAAATTAAGATTTGACCCAATTAATTGTATAAGGTATCTTCAGTTTACTATTTAGTATTGAAAATTTAAAATCTTTAGATAATAACAAGCTAACAATGTAGTTGTTTGAAGCTTAAAAAGTCTTTAAGCCATATTACAACAATTATTTAGGTATTAACGGTATAGATCTAGTTTTTAAACTAAGAGTTTTTACTTTTTAGAGAAATTATACATGTGAGAAATTAGTACACCATTGATATACTTAATCAAATTATATATATAAACCTTTTCCATAATACTAATATGGCGTATAGAGTATAGAATAATGTTAACCATTTCAGTAAGAGTTTCTTAACCATAAAAAAGTATTTCGAAGAAAAAGCTAATTAAAAGTTATCAACGATCTAAAATGTCACCAAAATTAGATTTATTGGCTCAATTATCAATTGTAAATGAACCTATTTAAATATTTCATACATATATGTCTTTTAAAACTTTAAATATTAACATATCTTCATAAAACACTTGACAATCCTTGACTTCAATCTCAACTACCAAACTGAACAATAGTTTTCTTTTTATTATTAAGCTTCTTAGGCTACACGGAGTAAGAGCTAACTCACACCCAAACTCATCACTCACCACCCAAGTCGCGCGTGACTTATGTATAAACTGGTGAGTGGCTCACCACCTTGAGTGAAATGTGAGTTGGGACCCACTTGGTTTTATACCATTTGATTTATAAACAAAACCCTCTTTTTACCTATAAATACCCACTACTTCACTCATTTTTATACACATCTCTCTCAATTTATTTATACACACTTCTCACATTTTACATTAAAAACCCCTTTTTTATTTATCCATGTATCGTATCTATTTTATTTATTCATGTATCGTTCAAGTTTTTAATCTATGAATAAAAGGTTTTAATTACGTTTACGTTTTTATTAATTTTGTACGTTTACGTTTACATTTTTATTAATTTTGTACGTTTACGTTTACGTTTTTAATTTATGAATGAAAGTAAATCTATTATCTTAAAAGATACAGCCCCTAAATTTAATGGGGCTGTGTCATGAATAGTTTATAAGCCTCTGTCCAGTTTCTAAGAATACAAAACACCAACTTCATTACAGCCTCTACAACTCCTTGAACTGCTCATCCTTAATTCATTACCTCTCATTGAATGTCCAGTTTCTAAGAATACAAAACACCAAGGTCGTTACAGCCTCTACAACTTCTTGAACTGCATCCTTTAAAGAAGATGCCTCAAGGTACATATATCTATAAATGCATCTGCTGCCAGTTAACCTTCCCAAGCATCCTAACAGACATTTCGCTCAATCCAGCAAATAAGTGTGAACCAAGAAAATATGAAGGGTGCATCGTCAGTTTCCAAATCGGCTAACAAAGGTGTTGAGAAGTGTGAACCCTCACAAAAGGCCCCTTTGTTCCTGGACCAGTTGGAAGTAGATGTTACTGGCACTATTGTTGTGATGATTGGCAGAATCTGGGACGTCAACGCGATAACGGGCCGTTATTTGAGCACCGATTTTGTTGTCTCTGATTCAAAGGTATTGTTTACAAATAAGACTCCCTTTTGTTATGGTAGTTGTTAACACAGATTCTTTGCAGGGTAACATGATTCATTGTTCTGCAAAATCAAACGTGGCACACAATTTCCTCAGGATGAAAGAAGGCGGAATCTATGCTGTCAAAAACTTTGTGGTTGTGCCTAACAAGGATGAGTATAGGATTTTTAAACAGGATATGTTCATGCTTGAGTTTGATGGAGAGACAACCGCACGAAAGGTTTCTAAGGACCCCCATGGTTACCTAAGATATCCTTTCCGTTTGGTTGATTTAGATCAGATAGAACTTACCAACAACAAGTACTTGATTGGTAATTTGTTCTCATGGTTTTGTATGTAATTGTTTACATTCTGCTTTTACGGCCGGCTATAGTAAAAATTTATTGCATACCCTGCAGATGTAGCCGGGTATGTAACTAATGTCGGGAGGACAACTTACACTAAATCAGGGTCCAAAACTCTAGATTTTTACCTGGCGAACCAGAGGTGAGTGTTGTTCCTTTGATTATTACATTTGTATTGAAAACCCACATTAGTGACACTTACCTTCTTATGAAACAGAGGTTACTCCCTTAGGGTCACATTATGGGGTGGTCTAGGTGATGTTTTGGTCGAGCGGAAAACAAAACATGTAGGAATGTGTGCGGTGGTGTTAACTGGAATGTCTGTGAAGGAGTATAACAGTAAGAAGCCTTTATATTGGTTTTAGCCAACATTTTATTGCTTACAACTAAAATAATTGTTACCTTGGCAGATAAATTGTATTTGTCCAGTAGCTCCTCTACGGTCATTTATAATGACGATGATATCCCCTGCCTCCAGGAATTGAAAGCTGATAGCAGGTTAGCGTCCACAATATTGTCTACTTTTATTTTCCAAATTAACAACACTTACATTTCTTGTCGATATGCGTACCAGCTATGTTGAGGCGACCAAGGCTGTCTTGGCAGTTGACAGTTCACTACCTAGGGAATGGACACTTGAAAATCTCCTCATATGGGCCCGCAACCGCCAAAACAATGTGCGCATGCTTTTACCTGTGTTGGGAAAATATTATATTAATGACCGGCGTTATATTTACAATAGTTTTGTGCTTGCAGACGGTCACCTTCCACTGTAAGGTAATGATTGAGAACTTTAGGAATAAAAAAGGGTGGAACTACCCATCTTGTGGTTATGAAAAGTGTCGAAAAGGTGTTACCCGACAACATAGGAAATGGTTCTGCGAAGCATGTAACCGGGCGATTGATTATCCAGTTTTCAGGTAAGGCTAATAATGTTAGTTACAAACAGTGAATTTAAATGGGATGTATGGTATTCCTTACCTTTTCCCCCGCCTCATTTTCTATGCAGGTACAGACTTGAAGTGGTGGTTGCTGACGACACGGCAAGTACTGTCGTTGTGATGTTTAATGACACGGCAACAGAGTTGGTTAAATGTTCAGCTGAGTCACTCATGGTGGGGGACGATGACGGAGTGGATGCAGATCCTGATTCAAACTTGCCCACAGCTATCAGGAATTTAGTGGGTACGACTCATGTTTTGGAAATCAAGTCCCATACGTACTATGAGTATGGTTCCTTTGAGAGCTTCACCTGTTGGAAAATTAACCCAGGCAAGCCAGTTGAGGATGCAGCCTCCTCTAGCACACCAACACTGACTGCTGATGAGGCGTCACCACTGTCGAAACAATTGGCAAAGCATCCCACCGTGAAGACTCCCTCAAAACCTAATGAGGAAAAGAAAAAAAAGGGTTAGTAAGTCTTTCATAACCATCCAGGATATAGAGTGACATTCTTGGTTGCATTAACTAACAACTTTGATATCATTCCATTATTCTAGGACTGAGCCGGAAGATTCTGATGTAGATGAAGTGTGCGCAGCAGAAGACAACATGAAGAAAAGGAAGAGGTCAGTTCCCAATCAACACTTCAACATGAGTTTATATGTCAGCATATATTAACTATTTTTTCTTTTCAAACTCTTTTGTTTTTAGATACATTGTGGATGATTCCGAAACAGAATAGCCGCTCAAATTCCATCAATTCAGAGACATGAGAGTTAATGCAGCCGGATAATAAGATGACCATCCCATGAAATAAAGTTTATGAAAATAACAATTAGTTTGTGCCCAAATGTGGCAGGGATCCTTTCATCCTATGTATTAAACATTCTGAAACTCATATTTGGTTGTGCTTTGAACTCATCTTTTGGCTGTTTTAAATTATCCCATATTTATTCAAGTTGATTGCAATTAAAAGGGGCTAACTATCAGAACACACTACTCATATTTGGTTGTGCTTTGAACTCATCTTTTGGCTGTTTTAAATTATCCCATATTTATTCAAGTTGATTGCAATTAAAAGGGGCTAACTATCAGAACACACTTCTGATATATATGCCACGCCAAATTAACCACTTTCCCATTTTTTTAGTTCCTTTATAACCTCATGTTTGCAGGAGTAAATTAATGGCATTTCTATTGGAGGGCATCGCTGATTAAAGGGCCTAAATGGCATAATGCAATCCTGCTTTCTCAACTTACATGCACAACCAAGTAGCCACATACAGCACAAATGAAGTTTACATTACAAGAGATATTCAAGGAAATAACATTGCGGTGGTCTGATTTACAAAACCTACATCTCAAAACAAACTCCTTATACACAAACAACAACGACAAAAAAATGGCCGGCATCTACCTACAACATGATGTCAACTAAATTACTAATCACGATATCCATCATATGAACAACACAACAACTCTCAAAAGTGCATAACATCATCTAAAAAATCAAACTCATCCAACATAACTAACTAACACTAAAAAATGGAAAACAAAAGAAAACATAATTTAACAACCAGCACAAACACATTATTGTTAATAAAAACCAACATTTTTGCTTCCATTAACAAAAAAAACCATACAGGTTTCAACTTTCATAGAAACATAAACCAGAAACAAAATCTAAACATTAAAACCAACCTAAACATTCAAAAACCTAAACAAACATAAAAGGGGACCAACATAGCAAAAGACAACCATCCCCTTCATTTGCCATTATAACTTCAGCCACCCATCGCCTCCAATTGACCTTCTTTCAACATGATCTCTTCCTCTGCATCAGTAATCAATACATTCACACCAGCCAACTTTGCCTCCTCAACCCGGATATCATCCCTGAGCCCCATCAAGGTGTCAAACACTTTGCCAGGATCATCAAAAGCTTCCATCTCAGCAACCAGGGCAGTCAACTGACCATCCCTAACTAAATAAGATACTTTACAAAATAAACCAAAAGAAACCCTTCTAATATAAAAAATAACAAACTAAGTACATACCATTTGGTAATAAGCACAAATAACACCCTCATATTTAAATATGCCTCTCATACAACCCATAAAAACATAACAAACAACTACGTGATAACAAGCATTTACCAAAAAACCGAAACTATAACATCATACGTATCCTTCCGTAAAGTTATCTTACAACGCTCCAAACAAAAACCAATCCGTCCCAACAACACTCACAAACACAATCACTCTACTATTCAAAAATCACAGATATCTATAGTAACAAAAATAGGAAACGTCACGCAAGCAAACAATAAGCACACAATCACAACAAATGCACCAAAGTCAACAAATAGATTAAAAACTCATCACAACCACTAGCAAACAATCAATTAAACCCAACCCGTGTGAAAAAATACCACGAAACAGCCCGTGTGCATCGCACGGGTCTGCATGCCTCGTTAACTAAGAAGTATAGTTAGTACTTATGTTCAACACAAAATTTAATTTGTTACTACCTCATTTAAGAACATGTTCATGTGAATAAAATCAAGAAGTATGAAGAAAAATTATGAAACACAAAATATCGTAACAAGACAGAGACGAAAGGACAAACGAGGATATATGTTTTTTTTTCATGACAGTGTCAGTCATCAAATTTTGTTTCAAACCAGAGACGGAATCATGACGCGAAATGATTAGGTGCACTTTGAATAAACTAAACAATACTATAAACATAAATATTTAAGGACCGGGTGCAATTAAGAAAAATCAAAGTTTTTTTTAACAAAATTAACACTAAGATACAAATATATATGGGTGTCCCGGGACACCCTCTAGTTCCGTCCCTGTTTAAAACACATGAAAAACCCAAAAACTGTTAAAAAATTAAAATCAAATTATACAAAGTTCAAAATCTATTATACTAAAAGATTCAGTCGGTTAATTTAATGTGGAGGTATTCAAGTTTCTAAATCCTCTGTGACTAATTTTTTTTTAACGGCAGAATTATATTAAAAAGCTACTAGCAAGGCGCTAGAAGCTAAGGATTACAAAGACAAAACTAGAAATTAAACAAAGCTACACAACTAGAATCTTCCCAGAGCTTTAACTGCGAGGCCCACAAAAAGGATGAAAAAACTCTTGCAAATTTCAAGCAAGAGAAAAATCCTCACCAACGGAGGCCATGCCACCGGTTTTCACTCCGCGGTGTTTTAGATGTGGACCCATAAAAGCCCCAGGAGAAAGAACCATCAAGAAAAAAACATAAAAACAAATGATCCTGAGCATCTTGATTTGCTTGACACTCCGTGCAACGAGAAGCATTTTATAGCATCTACCAATAAGCAATCGCAAACAACCTGCACACTATAGTCTCCCCCACAAAGATTATAAACACGGAAGCGGATTTTTAAGCCAGTCATCCCAACGCATACTCTGTTTCTTATACCTATTCCGAGACTAAAGATATGAAAATTGAATAATCGAGTCCATAATATCAACATCCCTTTTCTTCCCGGGCTTAAATATAAAATCATTTCGGAATCTCTAAAGCTCCCACCAAACCGTATAGATGACAGTGAAGATAATATCTTTAGCCTTATGCAAATTATCCTCGTAATTAACAAAATCTAAAAGCTCATTAGGAGGAAGCTGAAAAGGAAGATTTAGATTTAGCCACTTAACAACCGAATTCCAAACCTTAATCGCAATAATACATTCAGACATCGTATGATGATTCCAAACCATTATTACACATTGGACATATGAGAGACACATTATCGATACCACGAAACCATAAGTTAAATCACGTTGGCAAACGATCTTTAATCAATCTCCAAACATGACTATTTACCTTTCGAGGAACAATCTTATTCCACCTAGTCGCTAGATAATGACTAGGTAAGGCCAAACAATCAAGATGTTTACGTAACCCGTTAACCGAAAACGAATCCATTTTATCACAAGACAATCTCCAAGAATCTTCAGTTTGGACAATAGTAACCTGCTTGATAATATCACAAATCCTATGATATTGATCATCTTCAGTTCCTCCACGTAAAGGACGTCTCCAATTCCAAGCAAAACACTCGACCATATCCAACGGTCCCTCAACCATAGCATTTTAAACTCTGTATCAATAAGAAAAGACGAGGAAATTGTTAAGCCAAAGGGGTATCATTAATCCAAACATCATGCCAAAATAGAGTACTCATTCCGTCACCAATCTTTCTTTTCATAACCGATATAGGAACCATACTTGTATTGTGGAGTTCAGACACTGTTTGCATGATATTATTCCAAGGCCCAACCTGTTTCCTTACTTGGACCCAACCCTGAGTTTCGCTAGAAAAAGGATACAGATTTTTTATAATTTTAGCCCACAAAGCATTATGGTGATTGTGAAATCTCCACCTCCATTTGTATAAAAGAGCCAAGTTAAGCGAATGTAAACTACCAAACCCAAGACCTCCACGATCTTTGTTGTCCAAAACCAAATCCCATTTGACCCAATGTATTTTCCTATTTGTATCTTCAGCCCCCCAAAAGAATTTAGATCGCATAGCTTCAAGTTTATTGCAAACCGTTCGAGGCATTCGAAATAGCGAAAGATAATAAGTAGGAAGCGAACCAAGCACTGCTGAAATAAGGATCGAGCGACCTCCAATCGAAAGACAATTAGCTCTCCATTTGGATAATCTTTTAGAAAATTTATCTATAACAGGTTGCCATGTACTGACCCGGGACATGTTAGCACCAATAGGGAGACCGAGGTACAAAAATGGTAATTTTTCTCCCTTACAACCCGCCAAACCATCAAAATGATTTAATTCTGTTTCTGTTGCACCAATCCCGTAGAGCTTGGATTTCATAACACTAATTTGCAAGCCCGAAGCTAAGTAAAAACAATTAAAAATATCAAGAATATTTACCAGATTAAATTGAGACCATTCGCCCAAAACGATAACATCATCAACATAAATAAGGTGTGAAAGACATACATCACTAATATTTATACCAATGTATTTCTTAGCCTCTATCGCATCTTTCATAGCAATGTGAAAACCTTTCATAGCTAATATGAAAAGAAAAGGAGCAAGAGGATCTCCTTGACGAAGCTCACGTTCTAACTGAAATTCCATTGTGGGACTTCCATTAACTAGAACAGAAGATCTAGCAGATTCAAGACATGCTTTAATCCCACAGAAAACCAAAAGCCTCCCAAAGATTTAATGTTGAGTGTTAATGATATGGTTTGTTAATCCAGTCACCACCACCGCTACAAATAACTCTGGCTACAAGTAAGATGGGCGAGCAGATTCAATCACCACCACCACCTAACACGATCACTAAAGGTAAAAATTAAAAGATAGTTTGATTTGATGTTTGTGTAGATGTATACTATTGTTAAGCCATAATTTATTGATTTTCAGGTTGTGTGAAAAAAAATCGGCTTCGCGTTTTTCAGGTTGTGTGACGAGATGGAGAAGAAGAATAACATATCAGATTTTGACCTTAAAATGGCATGTAAGATGTGTAATTAGTTTTAGTATTAATTTGAAATACTGAATTAGGTTTTTTTGTTGTTTATCTACATTTGTACCAAAATCTATAAAATTCTCATTGTAGGATAGATATCTAAATCATACAAACAAGATGAAACACTAAATCTAGAGAGAGAAAGAGGTTGGGAACATTCTAGTAAGAGAAAGAAATAATAACATATATAAAATGTGAATGAACCAACACCTTCTCCATGAGGGTATTTATACTTCTTACATCATGGATGGGGCGTGTGACCCATGGATAGTCCATGGGTCGGCACGTTTCCTTTATGTAGCATTTCTCATTTTCATGTCATTGTACGACATTTATTATCCGTCACTATTTATTTTAGTCCGATACGCGTTTACTTTTAATAATTACTTTTAAGTTTAATTGCGTAGACTAGAAATAATAAATTAATGTAAACGGTCGTCAAATAAATTAAGGTTTACATCAACCAAGTAATATATAATTATTAAGAAGATAATTATGTACCTTGCGTATTTTATTTTTATTGGTCACGTAAAAGGGGTACGTTTCGCAATAAAATACATTTGGACATACCCCGGAAATACCTAGACTTACCTAGACTCAAACCAATACCCACTTTTAAAACCTTAACACAAAATTAAATTAATTCTTGTGTTAAATACCCACTAGGGCCGAATTATGGGACAAGAATAACTAGAAAATCCTTAAATCTTACACTAAGTACAATGTACATCTAGGTTTTAATTAAGATTTGTACAACATGTCTCTAGTTAGCTAATACACATGGGTTAAAGATCACTTTGGATCCTTCCTTCCCTATGAAAACCCACGGCATACATATGTACACACAAATCACCTAGAAAATCCTTAAAAATCTCCTAAAGATCCTTACAAGTACTAGTACATCCTTGGTTTAATTAATACTTGTCCTAAATGTTCCCTACTAGCCAAATACATAATGGTTAATAACCATTTTGGTTCTCCTTTGCCCTATGCCGCGGTTAAACATGATCCAACACACAAATCCATAAGATTTCATAATCTAGCTCAATCTTGTACAAATATCCTCTAATTAAGAGGTGTACTTGTGTGGTTTAACAAAACAAGGTGTAGTTAACTAGAAAACTTCAAAACCACTAGGGCTTGGATCGGTTTGGTTTGTTTGTGTAACTAGAAACATGGTAAACCAATTATTTGCCAATAAAATGACTCACCAAACCTCACCATATTACACTCTTGCAACCCACACAATACAGAAACACCCTCTAACTCTACTCTATTTTGTTTTCGGGTCACCACATCCGAGACACAATCCCACAAACACGACATCACACTAGATAATCATCAAGCTAGATTATACGTTTAAGGTTTTAAAGCAAGAAAGATTCAGTTTAAACTAAGCTTGTGGTATACAAGTCGAGTTCCGCCCACTAACGACACACACAGTTCAAGAAGCTCGGACCCTTGTAAGTTCCTTAGTCCTACGTTCAATACAAGTTTCCTGTTGGCTTCATGTGTCAAGGCAAGAACGGTTATTATGTGTTAACAAGCTAAAACAAGGGTCGTGCCTTCATGACACAAACCCTGTCCACGTCTCACAATAACAAACATATATAACCCCCCCCCCCTTTGTGTGGGTGAAACCAAAACCATAAGGCACATAAACAAAGAACTTGTGTAAAAGCATGAATGTTTAATTATGACATTCACATATAAAATATTTAACCGAGAGGTTGATAACTTATTGGGAAACGGAAACCTTTCACGTCACGTATCAATAATACTTACAGCTCGTTTTGGCTCAATAAATTAATGTGTACATTAAAGTATAAGCACTAGGGTGTGGGATAAAGTACAAAAAAGTTAGCAGAAGTTAGACTATGCTAGCAGGGTTAGTACAGCTAGCAGATTAGTACTTGCTAAGCAGGTTAATTACTACTAGCAGAAGATAGTACTGCTAGTATATAAGTTAAATACTGCGAAGTGTATTAATAATACTATTTTTTGAAATCCTGAACTTTCTTGTGTCCAACACAGCTCAAACAACTCATTTCCAGGTTAAAAAAAATAATAATTACGTATTAGGTACTCTAACGAATTCGTAACTCACTAATATGGGTTGTATGAATACGAGCTAAATAGAAAGTTAATATTGCCAGTCTTAAGAGTTATACTGTAGCAGAAGTTAGTAATCCTCGCCTAGGGGAGTTAGTACTGCTAGCAGAAGCAGTACTTTCATGCCCTCAGTACTGCTAGCAGAGTTAGTACTGCTAGCATATTGTTAATACTGCTAGTGTATTCATAATACTGTTTTTGACATTCCTGAACTTAAGGGACTGTTTGAAACTCATAAGAACCAAAAATGTAATTTTTGTAAAATAGAGGGACTAACTATCAAGATTGGAAACTCAAGGGTGTAAAACAAAAATAATTCTATTTTAAACTATAAGGACTGTTTTTTGCTAATAATGAAGACCTAAAGGGTATTTTATATAAGTAAGTGATTTAAATAAACACTTATTTGTATCGACTAGTCGCGATAAAAAATGGATACTTATATAAGTAAAGTTCCCGCGAATGATAAATAGGTGATTTAATATAATTAAAACTAAACATCTTGTAAAACTTAAAAGTATATAGTCGTACATCTTCCTAAGAGCAAACGAGGAAAACAAATACAATAAACGTGTACCCACCTACACAAGTGAATAACAGTATAATAAACTAGAAATTATAAAGTTTTTATACATGAGTCTTTAGCCTAAATAATGTAAATCAGAGAACGTGACCGTATTTACATAGGTAATTGAAACGAGTATTCACTACACTGCTTGATATAAATATCGATCGAGAGACAACCTTCAAAGGTGATTTCATTCATCAGCCCCATGTTTTACAATATTTAAATGATAACATCTTTCCGGTGAGACATTCTTGTATTACAAATTGGACGCAAGTGTACATTTTAAACAATGATTACGTGTTGTCCAAGTAGCTATAACACCACTGAGCCCTTTATCATGAACTGTCAATTACTGGATTATGAGCGCGAATGTTATAGATAGATCTATTTAGGATTGACAATCCCCGTTCGGGTGATTAGCTATCACTGGGAACGAACGTATACCATGTCGGATTTGGGGATGTTTCGGGTTAAAACATCATTCACGGGCATTCATTGGCAATATATTGCATTCATACATGTCGAGCTTCAGTGTCATGAGCTTAGGAAAATGTAATTACTTTTTATGATGTTTGCATTTGTTGCTTAATCATACACTTGGAAATCCATGCGTCCTACTATTGAATTACAATAAACCTATGAATTCACCAAACTTTTATGTTGCCGTTTTAAGCATGGTTTTCAGGTCACTTATGCACAAAGGTGCGATGATACATTGGAAGTTAATAATTGAAGAGTCAACACTTAAGATTTGGGGTCTTATTACATTTTGGGGACAATTGTTATAAACCGGAATCTTTATTTATATTGTTGAACAATTTGAAGCCATGGGCTTATGTAACAAACAAGTATTTTGTTAATCCAATGTATCTTTTTCAAACGACACGTTTAGTAGTCGTTCTCAGATCTTGTGTTATTGATCCGTAAATGTAACGCCCTCGGATATTTCAACATTCCGCTGCGTACTCAGATTTGAGGGTGTTACACTTTACTTATTTATTAAACGCTTAACTACGAGCTAAGAACTACTATTTTGGAAGTGACCGAGTCTTTTCTCGATTCCTAACAAAGAGAGGTCACTCTAATTTACAATAAAATTAAGCTTAGCTTTCTATGAATGGTCTTCTGTCTTGCTTGTAGTCTTGATTCTTTATCTTTTATCTTGTGAATATGATGTAGTGATCTTGGAAGTTGTTCCTTCATGCTTTATAGACTTGTGATCTTGATCTTTTACATCTTGAGATCTTTAATCTTTTATCATCACTTGATCATGCCTTTTTGTGATCTTGTGTCTTTTTGGACCAACATGCTCATACTTTTCTTCGTCTTGAGAGCTTTCTAACAATCTCCCTTGATAGGCTTTAACTTGAATACTTCATGACTTCAAGGAAGACGTTGGGTATCAGAGTAGTGGAAGACTTTGTAACATGTACTTGAGCTTTCATCATGTATTTATATTTGTCGATCGAGCATGAGCATGTGGCTTGTGAATTCGACTCAGCTGGAATGGGGAATCGCCACCTTCATATAAATCTGCAATTAATGGGTTAGCAATAAACATTTTATATGGACGAACATGGCTTTGTCATTCGTTAAATGTAGGTAGCGTTAACCTTTGGTTCCGTAAGGACCGACCTGTGATCAGATAGATTCAATTTAGAATAATCTCCTTGACAGGATTTCCAGCTTAAACTATTGGATCCTCTAACGCGGATGCATCAGATTCACCGTACTTGCTTGTTCCCATTACCGGAACGTCTCAAAGCAGACAGCACGATAAGAGTGAATCGGTTAGTTACTATCTTACCGATTGAGTCGTCAATTCATAAACTAGACCAAATCGATATCCATTTGACACAAGTTTGATCCATATAGGATCGCACAAGTCACCTACCGTAGTGTTGTTTGATGTTGACACTGGAAAGATTTCGATTCGTCACTATGAAATGCTAAAGAGCACCACTATGAATGTTCTGGCAAGATCGCGTGGATGATGTGTAGGACTCTTTAAATATCACTTGTGTTCACAATGTATGAACAACGAGTGTAATCTGGAATAGTATCCTAGTGAGATTTATATTTGATCTCTTTGGCTCTAGACTCGATAAGTGCGTTTTGGTTTTAGTGATCGGAGGCTGGAGCAGACTGCCACCTTTTCAATACCAACTAACTCAGAGTGAGAAAGACGATAGAAATGTGTTTAATCTTCGTAAGAAATAAAACAAACTTCTTTTGAGAGAATTCTGGGTAGCTTGGGAGGGTTGTGCATTGCATCATTGGGTCCATAATGACTATCTTTAATACCAGCAATCAACTTAGTAATTCTGATAGCATATGTATTGACCCGGTTTCTGCCGAAGTGTATGGAGGGTTTCTTTCTTTAC
The DNA here is from genome assembly GCA_026074375.1 of Tanacetum coccineum. Taxonomy (NCBI): domain Eukaryota; kingdom Viridiplantae; phylum Streptophyta; class Magnoliopsida; order Asterales; family Asteraceae; genus Tanacetum; species Tanacetum coccineum. Next base: position 73,093 of record BQNB010007300.1, on the reverse strand, counting down.
ACCCTTTATCCTTGCAATTCTTTTTAATTCTTCAACCCCTTCAATGTTAACCAACGCGTCCTCATTATCACCATGTTGGGTTTGTTCCGGTGATAGCTTATGCCTTGGATAACATTTTTCCCAATCTTACTTACTCCTTTTTTCATATCATACCTAAGGACTTATACTCTAACTATTGGAGTATCCCTAGGTAGATCCCTCCGGTTCTGGCTGAATCATGGAACAAATACCTAACTCTAACCACCTTATGTCTCCTTGATACATGTAACTTGGTCAATCTTTGGTATTTCCATCTAAGCCATGAACCATTTGAAAAATCAATCAAGGTACTTGTGATATAAATTAAAGCATTTGTACCTTGAAAGTTTCATCTTTTCAAAATTGCCCCTCTACATATGTGCATCGATATTCGAAAGTGTTTTGCACATATAGGAAGGAAGCTGCACTTGAGTCACTAAGATCACATTTATTATCCTTATAGTTTAATCACATTTTCTCCCCTTATCAAAAATGTCAAATCGTTTGATATTTTGGATATCAATTGATTAAACTGGAAAACTTTCAGGGAGAGAAATGTTATCTTATTAAGCATGCTTATAGGAACATTTTTATGCTCCCCCTTAATTTATGAGAGGAGGATATAGTGTTGAGCATGCATTTTGAAAGATTTTGAATTTAATGAAAATTTTGTAAAAACTTGTACTCAACACATATATACTTATTATTCTACACTACATATATACATATTCATAAGATATAGTACAAGACTGGACCTTAATGTTAGCAGGACTAAGAATGACAAAGTCAGACAGTCCGCATCAGCAATCTGTAGTCCATCTTGACCGTCCTTCCACCAACAAAACATTCCAAGCTTCTCATGATCCATCTTTCCAGCAACAGGTTGTCGATCATTTACACAATCTCATCAGTCCGTTTCTGATCTTTCTTTGTCCAAGCTCTCTTCGGCATAGCATGATTGTAACCCAACACGAAGTTTTACAGCATCTCATGTAGAGTATCACGAACAGACTTGAGCGTACCGTCACTAAACTTATAGAGCTCATAAGCCTGCATCAGTCTTTTTCGGTTGCCATTGTTCAAATATACAACTCATTTTGGTTCATAGACTGTGGTGTATGGCTCTTTGAATGAAATGCCATCAAATGTTGTTTGAGGCCTGATGATGTTGAGCTTTTGTTGATAACTTTCTACTCCTAGTTGAACATCTTCAACCCTTCTCTTGATGATGATACTTTCAGTGAACATGCGTAGAGAAATCATTAGATCAACTATGTCATCGCCGGTGAGGTTGTGAAGCTTGTGTTGAACATAGAGTAGAAACATGTCTTCGATGTCATTCAGATGCAGTCTTGAGAAATCAGCTTCTCTGAATGTATACTCCTTCTGAGCAGCTCTTCGTACAATGATCTCCTTCAAATAACCATACCCGAACTGTTTGTCCACCGATATCCTGATGACACTAAGAATTTTCAACCTTGAGATTACTTCATGATGTGATGTGGATGCGTTTCTTGATCTGTAGAATAACTGATGTTTGGGTCCCTAGTGATGGATTCCCAATTCAGCATTCTTGTCATAAGCCTCCTTGACTGAGCTCCAAAGCCTTGGAATCATCTCTTCAATGCCTACCAAATCATACCTTGCAGCCTTTGTCTTTGTTAGAGATGAAGCATATTTCCTCTCCTTATTTCTTGTCTTCAAATATTCAAGATTATTATTGAAAAAGAAATGCACAGGAGTGATTAGTCGACCTTGATAATCTTGCAAAGGTAGAGGCTTGCTCAAGTCAAATGGACATCTGTCTCCTTTCGGATTCGTCCAATCAAGCTTATCTGATAGAGCTAGGTAGCACTGCTCCAGGTTGTATTCCAGTTCAATGTTGTTTCTGTAGGTTCCTTTGAGTAGATTGTAAGCTGGTCCTTCCAAGTCTGCTTTGGTAATTTTGTCTTTCTTGAGACGGTGCATAGAAAACTATGTAAAGTCAACTATAAAACCCATGAGATCGTCAAAGGTTAGTGGGTTTTTGTCAGGATTCACGAGCTCATGAAACCAAGTCTGTTCTGGTGCATCGTCAGCATTTGGTACTTTATGCCATTCAGGATCTGCGGTCTCTGGTCGAGCATCTTGCTTAAATCAAATGGAGTTGTCTTTCTTGAGAGCAGCATCATCGGCTGTTTTTCAACATTTACCACCTTATCTTTAACTTCCATTGTTTCATCAGCTTTCGTAGTAACTTCATGAACTCTTTCCTCTGCATTCACAGTCTTATCAGTTGATGAAGGCTTAGATGGGGTTTTACCTGCCTTGGATGAGCCAGATTGATCTCTGTCTTTGGATGGCTCAGAATCCTTTTGTCATTTTCTCTTCTTCTTCTTTTAATAATCTGCAGGAGGATCTTCATCTTTGTCATCATGATGTCTCTTCTTCAGAACCTTTGTTGGATCAGTTTCGCCTTTTGCAATTGCTTCATCAAGGTGTATTAAACCAATCAAATCATTGTATAAGTCAAAATGCTTTTCATGTTCATTGAAGGATCTACTATTCTGCATCTTATCATAGAGCATGTTTAACAGCTCATATTCAGTGAAAGAGTCGATAAAAGTTGAGGAAGAGGAGGACTTGAAAAGATTGATTGGATTATTTTGGAGCACATCACAAACGGTGCTTTCCATTCTTGGCTTGACAAAGTTTGAAACAACTTTTGGCAGTAGCTTCGGTAAATGATTCTTGACTTTATTAAATACATTAGCTTGAATGGATTCTTCAATTGCTTCAGAATGATCAACTTTGGACAACACTTCGACTTTCTTTTCAAGTTCTAAAAGTCTTTGCTCAAACTTTAATGACGGATCAGATTCGGATGCTGGAGTAACATGAGCTTCTATTGTTGGTGGTGTTTGTGTTGGTGTTGGTGTTGTCTTTTCAGTAACCATGGAGATAACAGTATCAACGAGTGGTGTTCTTTGAACAACATGGTTCTCTTGATGAACGGGAACATCTACCATTGACTGAATCTCAACTTTTGTATGATCTTTCAAAATGCCAACAAGTGAAGTTTCAGAAGAAACATTAAGAAACTAATTATCGTATTCGGCAGATGACAGTGTGAGACTGGAGCTGGTAGATGGTACTTTAGGTTTCTCCTATTGTATCTCTGGAATAATAACCCCAGCTTGATCATCTTGTGCTTGGTCAAATCCAGCTTGTTCATCATCAGCCTTCTCCTCTTCTATTTTATCTTCTTCTGCTTTCTCTTCATCAACATGTTCTTCTTCAGTTTTCTCACTTTCAGCTTTCTCAACATCTTTCATTTCTTCATCAGCAACTTTCTCTTGATCATCAGCTTTCTTTTCATCATCAGAGGATATGATCTCAGTTTCATCATCAGAGTCAGAACTTATACTGGTTAAGCTACCAGAATCGTCTCTTGACTCATCAGGAACCTCTAGATTAACTCCAGATCCTTCACTTGAGTCTTTGAGATGTTGTTGGATTCGGTAGGCTCGTTTGATGGATTTTGTTCCTATCTCCATGTCTAAGATTAGTTGGGCAGCAGCAGACAAGGTTTCAATACCTTTTAGCTTTTGAGAATGATCCAAGTTATCTTCATCAGGGACTTTGTTAACGGGTCCGCCAATGATGACACCTATTGGTCTTCGTCAAATTAATCTATTATCTGCTTCATCAGAATCTGCATCATCTGCTGCCATTTCAGTGACGAGACGTGCATGTGTTTCATGCAGTCGTCGTTCTTCTTCTTGTTTTTGTGCTTCAGTCAGACCGATAGACTCTCCTAACTTTAAAGCCTCGTCAAGATCTGGCAGAATGTTGTCTTCAGCAGTAATAGAACTTTTCTTTTGAGGAGCATTCTTCCTCTTCTTCTCCTTTGGTGCAGGTGTAACAGCCTTCTTCTTTCCTTTCTGTACATCTGCATCAGCCTTCTTCTTTCCCATAGGACCTTTGCCTTAACCTTTGCCCACCTTAAGGAGTTCAATAGTGGTAGACAAGGCAATGTATGTCTGATACACATCAGACTTCTTGATGTCATCATTCATCATCAAGTCTGGAATAGACATTCCATACTTCTGGTGCTCTTCTCCCTTGCTAACAAACTTCAACTTTCCAAGAACAGAGTCATATTTGATTATGTGGATGAATAAGTTTTGTCTTTTGTGCAAAGTGTTATGTTTTGTAAGGAAGTGATTGATTATGACTTTGGTAAATCTAGGATAGGGCATTTGTTCTCTTCTTTTAGGACTTGTCTGTCTGCTATCAATCTAGAATTGGAAATCTTCCCATATCAACGTAGCATAATCAACATTCTACTTGTAGACAATACCCCACATAATCTGAACTCTTGATTGTCGAACTCTGTCAAGACCGGAAGACTTCCTAGATAGACATCGATTGATTATGTTCAAGAAAGTTCTCCAAGGCTGATACATTAGATCGACATACATTTCAGAGACTAGTTCCAATGAACCCTTATAACCCAGTTGCTTGACAAATGAGACCAGTTCATCGTGAGGAGGTGGCTCAATAAACTCTTGATTAGGAATTCTTAGAGTAATTTGAAGCATCTCACGAAATATCTCAGGCCCGACTTCAAAGTGTTGATTGGCAAGCTGGAACTAATAGGTCTTGGTAACTTGGTCTTTGGCAATGGTGTACCAAAATTGCTGCATGTAGATCTAAGGAACATCAGCTGTTTTGAGAAAAGCATTGTAGCACGAGTACTGCTTAATGATATCCAGAGAGCTGATAAGAGGGATCCTTTTGCTTCTTGAATGGATCAATCCTCATGTTGCTAGCACTAATCTTCACTTAGTCAATAACAGGAACCAATGCTTCATCCAGAGCAATTTGTTGTTGGTTTTCTTGTTCCATGATTCTGCTAAGAATGTGTCATTCCAATTTATATACAACACAAATATTGCATAATTTTTAGACTGATTACTCTTTTTGTTGTGTTTGATTATATGGATTATTGTTTATGTTTCAAATTATTAAGCCTGTTTTAAATTCAAATCAAGAAAGTCAACTTGTGGTCAACAGTCAACTAGTCAACTAGTGGTCAACAGGTCAACTCGATTGTCAACGGTCAACTCTGTGGTCAACATGTCAACTGTGTATAGTCAAAAAGTCAACTTGTCAACTAGGTGGTCAAACAGTCAAATGGTCACAACTGTATTCCGCGGGCAAAAACCACCTAGTATTTCACGGGCTTAGTTTATGGTATTCTGCGGAATATCACCTGGGTATTCCGCGAGATTAACACCTGGGTATTTTGCTTGTTTTATAACTTGGGTATTTCGCTGGTATGACCTGGGTATTCTGCGGGTTTAATATCATGGGTATTCCGCGGTTTCAATATCCTGGGTATTCCGCGGGTTTAATATCCTGGGTATTCCGCGGGTTAATACTTAGGTATTCCGCGAGCCAACACCTGGATATTCCGCGGGTCAAAACCTGGGTATTTCGCGGGTTAATACTTGGGTATTCTGCAGGTCAAAACCTGGATATTCAGCGAGATTACAGGAGTAATCCGCGGGATGCTTAATACCCTAAACACAAACACAAAACATTTTAAGCATATGCAAAAGCATTTTAAACAACAACAATCAGAGCTAGAACATGCTTTAAGTAAAGGCAAGCATTTCAAACAACATTTCGAGGCTAAATTTTTGAATCCGAACAAACTAATAAGCCTATTACTTTGTTTTTTATTACAATCATTCTAAAAGCATTCTAGGCGTACCTAGATGATAATATTCAACCTATAAGCATCACACCTAGTTTACCTTGCAACTAAACCCCATTTTCTACTTATTTTGCAGTCAAGAACTTCAAAAGAACACTAATTAATGAAAGCTAGGTGCATATGAGTGAGTCTAAGGCACAAGTGAACTCTAAGACACACTAAAAACACAAACCCAAAGACACATGAACACCCTTTTGGATTTCTTATGATTTTCGACCTTATACATAGTCGAATCTCTCAAATGGTTAAACCCCAAACAAAAAACTGTGTTAAACCAATCTTAATTAACACCTAATAATCACTTGCCCCATGGTTAATTGCTCCCAAATACACTTTAGATCTTATGAACCCTAATTAGGGTTTTAAATATTTTCGAGTGATTTAGGAGTAATTAAACCAATTCCTCATACACGATTGATGTTTAGATGATTTAGAACAGATTTATAGTTTACCTCGATGCTTGAAAACGTGTTTTGATTCTTGGAAATGATATGGAGCGGCGGAATATAGAGAGAGAAAAAAGGAAGAATATATTTTTTCAAATTTTGAGTTATGAACTCTCATATTCCACTCCCATTGGTTTATTCCTTTTGGAAGTTTGCGAAAATGGCAAAAACAGTCCTTGTGGTTTGGCTAGGTTTTCATTTACCTTTTAAACTTTTCTTAAGGCTTAGTACACTTTGATAAATGTCAACTTAAGTCCTTCTAGTTGCTAACTTAAAGGCATAAGCTCTTAATTTGCATTCTAGTCCCTAAAGATTATAACACATTACATCTAAAGACCTTTTGAGTTAAAATAAATTAACTCCCCTTTAAATAATGACCCGTCATTGTTAAAACATTATCCGTTTATTTATTGATTTATTTTGAAAGACCGTTTTAAAAGATTATTTGTGAGAACTTTCTCCCCCTCAAATAATGACCCGTTTTCTATTGAAAGAGTTGTAGTCATTGTTTGAGTGATAGAATTTTCTTTTAAAACTTTTATGATTACTGAAAAAAAACACTGATTATTTTTTAAAGATAACACTTCTAAAAAAAGATTTCTCTTATTTAAAAAAAATGCACTGACACGTACACTCATTATATTGAGACAGCACAGGTTGTGTAGAAAAGTATACACAAACCTTTACATGATTATAAACTAAATCATGCCTGAGAAACTAATTTTCCGTTAAGAGGTCAAGTTATGTTTTTGACGATATACTTGCCTTTAAGATGAATACCGGGTTGCAGTCAGAATTAACTGCAAGCCAATGACATGTTTTGAAAAAACATTTAGAACTTCTGCTCGAACTTTATTTACAACTTTGTGTCATTATTGAATGACATTTCAAAAGCCGTAAATATTATCGATTACAGAAGACAAGTCATAAAACATATTTTTGAATTTTTCTGAATTTTTTAATTTTGTATTTGGTTTTATGATTTTATATTTTTGTATGTGCTTTTTATAAAAAATTTCTAAAATTGGAAAATCTTTTTGTGTTTTTATTTGTTTAATAATGTACATAGGATACATGAAGAGTATCCACCACTACTTTTCCTCTTATTCTGCCAGACTTTTAAGTGTTTCTAGAGACATACTTTTCATTCCTAGCCGGTTGATTAGGAATTTAAATCTTTCCCTTGCCAACGCTTTGGTGAAGATGCCTGCCAACTGATATTCTGTATTGGCGAAGTAGAGATCAACCACCCTATTTTCCACTTGCTCTTTGATAAAGTTACATCTGACATCGATGTGCTTGGATCTTGAGTGTTGGACATTGTTACAGCATAGAGCAATAACACTCTCGTTATCACAGTACAAAGGGATTTTGGTGAATGCAAACCCATAGTTTGTTAGTTGTGATCTCATCCATAGGATTTAAGCACAACAGCCAGATAGGGCAATGTATTTTGCCTCTGTACTAGAGATAGCAGTGCTTTTTTGCTTCTTTGAGGACCAACTGACTAATCTATCGCCCAAGAACTGCGCACTACCAGATGTACTTATTCAAGTGTCTTGACACCCGGCGTGATCCGCATCTGCATAAGTTGTTAGTGCAAACTTGTTATCTTTCGAATACCAAAGACCCATATTTATGGTTCTTTTTAGGTATCAAAAGAACCGTTTGACTGCATGCAAGTGCATTTCGGTAGGCCTTGCCTGATACCGGGCACACATGTATACTCCAAATATAATATTAGGTCTAATGGATGTAAGATACATGAGGGAGCCAATCATACCATGGTAACGGGTAGGATCAACTGGTGTCCCCTATAGATCTTCATCCAGTTTGGTATTATCCACCATAGGGGTGTCAACCGACTTACTAGATTTCATACTGTATTTCTTTATTATTTCTAGAGCATATTTTGACTTGTTACTAAAGATGCCTCTTGGACTTTGATAAATTTATAGTCCAAGAAAGAAAGACATTTTGCCCATCATTGACATCTTAAATTTACAACTCCTTATACTAGCAAATACATCACAAAGAGCAGGATCTAAGAGGCAAAAATAATATCATCTACGTAAATCTGTACCAGTAGGATACCTTTGCCTTCTAACCTGGTAAATAATGTAGGATCGACAACACCTTTGAAGAACTCTTGAGATAGTAGAAACTTTGACAACATATCATACCAAGCGCGAGGAGCCTGCTTCAAGCCATAAAGAGCCTTTTTCAGCCTGTACACATGGTTTGGATTGTCTTGATCTACAAAGCCCTCTAATTGACTAACATAGACCTCTTCTCGTAGCTCGCCGTTTAAGAATGTTGTCTTGACATCCATTTGGTAGATTTTCATATTCTTATGGGCGACATTTGCAATGAAGATTTGGATGGCTTCAATTCTAGCAACCGATGCGAATGATTCCTCAAAATCAATTACTTCCTCTTGAAGAAATCCCTTAGCTACCAACCTAGCCTTATTTTTCAATACGCCTCCAAATTCATCACGCTTAACCTTGAAGATCCACTTAAGATTAATTAGCATGACAAAATCTAGACGTGGTACTAATTCCCAAACTTACAGACGTTCAAACTTATAGATTTCTTCTTGCATCGCTTCGATGAAGATTCAAGCAATGCTTCTTTATAATTCTTGGGTTCGACTGAAGTGAGGAAAGCGTTAAAGTAACACCACATGGCATCTGTTTGTAGCTGTTTTCTTGTTGAGACTGGTCGAGAAGGATTGCCAATAACATTATCCAATGGATGGTTCTTTGTCCATTTGCTAAGGTGTTCAAATGGTTGGTGGTTGGTATGCACATCTGATTCAATGATGACCTTTGAAGTTGATTCCTTAGAACTTGGTTTGTGATTGAAAATATTGGCAAAGGGGTCATTAAATTATGCATTTAGAGGTTCTTGTCCTTCAACATCTTGATGTAAGATTAGAGCTTTATTATCCTTAGTAGTTTGTGAAGTACTAGCAGACGGTGCATCCTGGTCAACTGAGGTTGAGGAAGGTGTACCGGTTGTATCATTATGATTTGGAGCAACAGCAGCAGCGGGAGGAGCACGTGATACAACACTTGGTGGCTAAAAGTATTCATCAAATATTTGTTGGAAGAGGATATCCCAGTCTTTCTTGGTTGGTTGAACATAAGGTGTTGAGGGAGAAGGGTTTTGAACGAGTCTTGAACTGATTGTTCCAGGAGTCATAAGTTGAAGCTCGGGTCAACCAAATTGTTCAGAAGCCATAGTTGTCAGCTCATTAAATTCAACATGGATAGTTTCCATGATCAAACGGGCCCGCTTGTTATAGATTTAGTAAGTCTTCTTTGCGGGAGAGTAGCCGATGAAAATTCCAATATCAGCTTACCCAGATCTTCACTGTCATTGGTTAGGTAGCACAATGCACCAAAGACATGAAAATAAGTTAAGTCGGGTTTCTTGTCATGTAGAAGCTCATAATCTGTTTTGTTGTGACGTTTACGAATTAAAGAACAGTTTTGGGTATAACAAGCTGTCACGACTGCCTCTGCCTACAAAAATAATGGAGCCTTAGAAAATATCAACATAGTACGTGTAGCTTTCACTAAAGTCCGATTTCGTCTTTCGACAACGCCATTCTATTGTGGAGTGCGCGCAACTAAAGTTTGGTGTGAGATCCCAACATCTTCATAATAGGCCTTCAGCGTCTAATTCACAAACTTTGTTCCATTATCTGTTCTCATGTTTCGGACAGTTGCATTTAGACGAACTTGAATTTTCTTCAGAAATTTAATCGCGAACTCTGGAGTTTCATCCTTTGATCGTATAAACTTCACCCAAGTAAACCGAGAATAATCATCAACAATAACTAATATATATACTTTTTCCCATTGATACTCTCAATTCTCATTGGACCGCAAAGATCCATGTGTAACAGATACAACTTTTCTTAGATGGAGTCTTTAGACTTAGGTTTGTGGGTGTGTTTCTCGCTTTTCCCTAAAGAACAGGCAGAACACAAGTGTTCTTTTTGATACTTCAATTTAGGAAGCCCTATGACAAGACCTTGTTTGGCAAGCTCATTAATCGTGTCAAAGTTTAAATGATACAACCTTCGATGCCATAACCAAGACTTGGTCTTCGAAGCTTTAGACATGAGACAAATTGGAGAGGATTGCATCATTTCTTCTAGTGACAATGTGTACAAATTTGTTCCCCTTGATCCCTTGAGTAAATCTACACCTTTTAATTCATAAACAAAATAGGTGTGTTTGCAAAATGCTACTTCAAGGTCAGAGTCACAGAATTGACCCACTAAGAATAAGTTGTGTCCTAAACCCTCCACATAATAAACTCAAGAAATTATGACATTCCCTATATGATAATCCTCATAGCCCATGATTGTTGTAACATGATCATTACCAAATCTAACAGTACCCATAAACTTGCTGACAAAATTGATGAGCTGAGAGCGTTGTCTTGTCATATGCTTAGAGCAACCCGAGTCCAAGTACCAGAGAATAATTTGAATGACCTGAAATGGACACGGGAAGAAGATAGAGAAGTGGAAACATTGGATCCCCAATTTTTGTTAGGTTCTGAGTTGTTAGAAATGTTTGATTCTACACTCTTAGATTTGCTACTCTAACCTACATTTTTTGCATTGGGTTTCCCTAGATTTTTACTACTGGGTGGTGTTTTCTTAACTACTTTTGCTAGGAATGGCTTCTTAGGAGGCACAACTGTAGTGGAGGTGATCCTAGTTAAAGGGCACTTATTTCCATCTATAGTGAAGGTCCGTCCTGTAGGTATCCATCTATATCCAACATTAGTGAAAACTTTGCCCGTAAGTTTCCCATCTTTCTTTTTATTGCTCTTAGCAGACCTATATTTTGCAAGCTTATTCACATTATTCAAATAATCAACAACACAAAAATCATGACAAGCAGTAAGCAAACATTCATTACATGTTTTGAAAATAGATTTAGAATTCGCTTTTAACACATTTGGCTTAGTACTTGCATTACATTCAGAAACACGATTCTTTTTATTCAAACTAGATTTAACGCTCCTAAAGTGGTCTTCTGCTTTATTCTTCTGGTTGCTACTGGTTGTTCGCGGGATCTTATTTTTCTTGTTATTGCCTGAAGGCTGTGATCCATTACCACTAGTAGAACTCTTCACTCCTGTAGAAGTTAACAAAGGTTGGTTAGTAATCTTAGAGTTTTGTGAATCTGCTTGTGTTGGTGTGTTACTTGTTGATTTCTTAGGTTGGTTAGTAATCTTAGAGTTAGGGAACTAGGGCATGTAGCACTTACATGAACTAACAACTCCTGAATGCGTGTTGTAAACTTACAAGCATAGTCTAAAGCACTGTCTAATGGTTGTTGGGCTCTAGCTTGTTCTATAATCTCGCGAAGGGTGTCATCATGTTCCTTGGTTTGTGTCATTTAGTCTACATGAGTTTCCATATTCTCCTAAGCTTAGGAGACAATGGTTCCAAATCTAATTTATACGTCCTTGGGGCAATCACACGTGAGTTATTGATTGGTACAGTACAATCAGATACACCTTTACCTTTTAAGGTTGCAATGTGTTCTTTCAAGTTACTAATTGAGGTGTTTTTCTTTTGCAACTGAGCTTTCAATTCATTAATTTCAAAAAGTTCAGGAAACTCATGAGCATCCTGATTGTTGCATGGTTTTTTATTTCTTAAACTTTCTTTCATTTGTTGCACTGTTATTTCAAGATTTATACAGTGTTGTACAAGTCTTAAAGACCGTTTTGAAAGTTCATTATAAACATCTTTTTCAACCATATCATTCTTTTTACAAAGCTCAGCTTCAAGTTGTACACCCCTACTGTATTCATCAATAAAACTTTGTTCCATCTCAGCATATGCAAGCTTATCCTCATTAGTAGGCACAACACATTATGATCCAAGTCAGCATGCATAGCAATACACATAATATCTTGACATATGATATGATCTAAGAGACGATCATTTTCAATGAACAATTCTTTCTTCTCTATCTCAAAATACTTCCTCTCTACAGAACATTTGGCAACCTCATATTTCATTTGATTAAAAACCTCTTTCATTTTGGTAATTTCTTTTGCAAAACCTTGGTCAAACATGTGAAAGTACTCTTTTAATGTTTTAACAAAAGGTTTAACATCTTTGTCAAAAGCTCCCTGAATGTGTTCAAACCCCCCAAGTTCCCTCATTTTGACCAGTTACTTTGGTATGAACAGTTATAACCTTGTCAAAATTTTATACATGACTTCTCATTTTATTGAAACTATCTTTGACCAAACTTATTATAGGAAGTTCACGAGGAATTTCCTTTAAAACTGATTCTGATTGAACTGGAGGTGTTTCAGAAACGGGTTTTGAAATAGGTAACCAAAAGGCTTGTTCGGCAGAGAGTTGTTTTTTAGGAACAAAATGCTTAAAAATGCTCAAACAGTTTATTTAATGCAACATAATCAATGGGTGCAATATTAACTTTTTGTCTTTTATAATTTGTTCATTTTGTTTAGCATGCATCTTTAACCTACTTTCTTCAGCCAGTATTAATGTTTCTTCAGTATCAATGAAAGACAATGCATCATGCTTCTTAACAATTGTATGACCATAATACAATGCAGGTACTTTTCTTTGAGCTTGAGTCAGATACAAGGGTTTTGATAACCAAGTGTTGTTTTGTGACTTTCATCGTAAAAAACTTGAGGTTGTGTTAACATATGTATTGTTTGCGTTGATTGACCCCTTTTGTAAACGACGTTGTCTAAAGCCTTTTATTTAAATCAATGATTTCTTCGAGATATTTATTTTCTTTTGCTTTAGATTCCTTTTTTAAAACATCAACCGTTGTTGACAAAGTCTTATGACTTTCAACAGTTACAGAAAGTTGCAGTTTTAATGTTTGAATTTGGTTTTGAAAATCAACAAATTTTGCATTTCTAACAATAATTACCCCTCTCATTTGACTATCAATATACTTTTCTCTATTAGTTAAATCAACTTTCTGTCTCTCTTCAAAAAATTTGATTTATTCTTGATATCTTTCAAGCTCAATAATTAATGACTCATTTATATTTGTATTCTCCTTATTCACCTCATTACATTTAGCTACTTGATTATACATCTCTTCAATCACAAACATTATCATTGCATCTTGTTATACAGTAGAAGGAGTATCTTGAACAACCTCATTTTTAGTCTCTTTCAGATATTGATCATATGAGATAACATTACTGTCACTTGTTATGTCAATATATGAATCATTAATAAAAGGTGATTGTTCAGAATACTACATCTCTTAGACACTTTGATCAATCGCATTAGTAGTTTGATAAGTGTCAAGATTTTGTACCTTTGGAAGAACGTCTGAATCATAGGCTGAGAGTTTGGCCATAAGAATAGCACTTGCGGATGGAGCTTCATCACAGTCAGAGTCAAAAGCATCAAGATCATCAGTTTGGAAAATAGCAGTAGTGGTCAGTTCTTGAGATTTTTGGCATGTAGTAACTGTAAAACCCAAACTTTGAAAATTTAAAATTTTTATTTCATTCTATAAATTTTGAAGTATAACCTAAGGTATAATACAAAAAATTGGAAATATAAACCTTAAGTTATGGATTTTGGAAATAATGGAAATATAACCTAAGGTATTTGATTTCTTTTTTAAAAAATAAAATAAAACCTATATAGGGGCCGGTTTTTAAATAAAAAAATAAATATATATTTTGAAATTTTTGATTAATTAGATTATTTGCTTTCCTTTTTAGTTAAGACCTATCTTTAAGAGATAAGTATTAAAGGTTTAGAAAAGATTTTGTGTAATATGTTAAAAAAAGGTATAAAAAAATATATTGCCCCCCTTTTGACCTCATTATGGCCAGCCTTGTGAAGGTATGGTTACACCAAAATCATTTATTTTTAGAGTTTGGTTTAAATTGGGAATTAAGTGTAAAGAAAACTAGACAATATCTTTTATTTTTGCAAGTAAAATATTTTGTCCTCATCCCCCCTTCTCCCCATCCTTATAAATTCGGTCCCCTCTCCTCCCATACTCCATCATTCTCAAAAATTTCATCTTCCAAAATTGGTGTAATCCTCCATTGAAGGTTCTAGCAAGAAGAAAGTATAAGAGTTCTAAGGTGTTTTGAAGGTTTTGGTGCTTTTGGTGTGCTTTAATTCTTCATACTTTGGTGTGGTTTTGTGTTTTGATTTGTGTTCTTCTCCTCTACATTCTCTTCCATAGGTAATCATCTTGTTCTTGTTATTTTCTTTGGTCACCATGATTACACATACAAGTTTTAACATAAAATCATGAGTTATAAAAGGGGTCAGTCACATGTAAATGTTTTGTTAAAGTTTTCATGGTTTAATCTTATGAACATGGTTTAATTATATGTTATGAACCTTAGAACAATCATTAAATGTGTTATAATTAAAAACTACAAGTTTTGAAACCCTAAGATGTGTTTTAATGGGTGTAATTAGGGTTTTTGTTAATTAAAATTCAGGGCAGAATTTTGGGTCATGTTTATCGGGTCATATCTCACTCATAAAAATTGATTTTTAAGATCATTCTTGAGCCTAAAGTGAAGTTCAATAAATATAGTTTCTGGAAAATCCAGCCTCATGTCAATTGGAGGTCGGGAAGGACGATTTTTAGATTTTACAATATTAAGTGTCAATTCTGGAAATCAAATCCAAAAATTTCACTTGTAGTATTTGATTTTTAATTCGAAAACCATAAGGAGTTAAGGGCTAATTTTCGAACTGGTAAAAATACATGATATTAGATACATCCCTATTTTTTTCATAATTTTTCAAGATATCTAAGTAGGGTAAATTCGTGTCAACTTTTCATAAGTTTCTGTCAGGCTGATTTCGGGACTGTTTTGTGTAACAAGGGTCATAGGGTCATCTAAAATTGGAAATAAAATAAACCCTTGATTGTGAACACTTTAGATACATTAGGGAAGACTTGTGATTTTTGTCTTAATTTTTAAAGATGATTTGGTTGGGGTTTTAAATAAGGAAACTTACCTAAAATAAGTAGTAAAATTCAGAATTTTAGAAACCCTAAATAAGTAAAGTCAAACCTCTTATTTTTGATAAGTTTGAGTAGTAATCTTTAAAATAAGTTAAGTAATATATGTAATCATGGTTTTGTAGATCCGGTGGCGATTTTGTGAATTCCTTTCATTTTTGTTTGTCTCTTTCCGTTGTGCATTCGCTAAGGTAAAGATATTCCGTCCTTTTAGTAAGGACACTTCATTCTCTTTGGTCTGGCTACCTTGATTAAGTTGGTATTCATTTGATATTCCGTTTGATTTGTTATCCGAACTAATGATTCATTCGATATTCATTGATATTCCGTTTGATTCGATATTGGCAATTATGATTCTGTTGGTCTTTGTTTGAAGATTATTAGTACCCTGTTCACTTATATCTTTTGCTATCTCTTTGCCCGAGCTATTTGTAACTAGTCTTGGAGGTATCATGGCTATGTCATTGATGCGCCGATGGCATGACACTATCTGTGGCAGTGTGATTGGTCCACGGCGTTCCCTTTTGTATGTGCACTTATTATGATTCTATATGTTCGTACACTCGCCATAGTGCTTGTGTATATAGATATTACTTTATTTAGCAGGGAGCGTATGGATGCATCCTAGGTACTTTTTTCAGTTCAGTTTAGGTGGATGGTTGTGTGTGTGCATTACACCCCATTTCACATTAGGTACATTAGGTTTGGCCACCTGTATACATTTGGGAGCATGTGACTATTTGAAGATATTTATTTAGGTCTAAGCATGTGGCATGCTTTAGACATTTGTTTGAGCTCGTGGGCATTTCTGTGTTCGTTCTGTAATCTTATTCCTTTGATCATTCTTGATTCTTACTCATTGCACTATATTCGTATGACATTTGTTTAGCAGTTTCTCATGATCCGTTTTGTTCATTCTTTCGTTTTATTACTGTTATTATTATTATATCTGTTTACTAAGCGTTAGCTCAGCCGCATTTTCTTTTCCTGCGGCAGGTGTTAAGCGGGAAGTTGGGAATTGAGAGGCGTGTGTAGGAAGAGTTAGAAGACCTACCCTAGAGAACCTTTACCTTTTGAATAATGATTGGAAGACCTTTATCTTTTGAAGTTTTGCATTTAGACTCTTTAAGTTTGGGCTTTTATACTTTTGGAAAGATATTTTTGATTTTGGCTCAATAATTTATTTAATAAAGTCTTCCGCTTACGTTTGTATGTTCTGATATGACACCATAAAGTAACTCTTTATCTCTCTATCGGAGCGGGATGTTACAATTATGGTATCAGAGCCAGGTTACGCCCTGTAGACCTAGGTTATGACCTGTGAGGATTGGGTAGACATTAGGCTTCCGTTCGTATTTTGATATTCCTTTCGTATTTTGATATTATCGCTTCCTTTCGCATTTTGATCTTAACTCTAAATTGTCTTCGTTGTTTCATTCGTTGACTAAGGATTTTCTTCAACCGAGGATCAGGCAGCTAACTCTTCAGGTACCGTTTCAGGAAATTCTTTATCTGTACGATCGTCATGTTTTTATTTTATTCAGTATTGGTGCGACGCATTGTGTGGTCTTTCTTTCATTGCTCCTTATCTATCGCAATTATTCTTAAGGTATCTCCACTTTGAGGTATCCGGCGTGTTAGTTTGAATTAGAGTCCGCGATTTATCGATCCGTTTGAAATCTTAGATCGTGTTGGTAAAGTTTCTTATCGTTTGGCATTACCTCCGCAATAGTTTTATGTGCATGATGTGTTTCATGTATCGCTTCTGAAAATTTTCAATTATCACCCGCTTCGTGTGGTTATGTATCCGTTAGATCAGATTCGTGTGGTTTCGTATCCGTTTCGTTTAGTCTTCCTACTTTAATTTCGAGGACGAAATTTTCTTTCTAGAGGGGAAGAGTTGTAAAACCCAAATTTTGAAAATTTGAATTTTTCATTTTATTCTATTAATTTTGAAGTATAACCTAAGGTATAATAAAAGAATTTGGAAATATAAACCTTAAGTTATGGATTTTAGAAATAATGGAAATATAAACTAAAGTATTTGATTTCTTTTTAAAAAAAAAACCCTATGTAGGGGCCGGTTTTTAAATAAATAAATATTTTGAAATTTTTGATTAATTAGATTACTTCCTTTCCTTTTTAGTTAAGACCTATCTTTAAGGGATAAGTATTAAAGGTTTAGGAAAGATTTTGTGTAATATTTTAAAAAAGGTAAAAAAAAATGGTAAAAATACCAAAATATAATATTCTCAACGGAGGTATTATCATTTCAATTTTCGGTGAACTTGTTGGTTCCCAAATCGAACTAAATGATTAACAATTGCCATTTGTGTCTCTACGAAATACGGCTCACCTTGAAAAGCAAATTTCAAGAGCTACCGTGAAGTAGTTGATTATTTGGTTTAAGTCTCTTTCGTGTAACCGTTAAAATTCATTGTTAAAAAAAATTAAAAAAATAGTATAAAGTTTTGCTTTTTGATTTTTAGTTTATCTTTTTATGCGCACTCGTTCGCAATCTCGAAGACGTCGACAACAACAAACTCTTCCGGTTATTGAAAATTTTGAACCAATTGTATTAACAAAACGTTTGTTCCAATGGCCACATCGAACAAGTGGCCCCAAATGTACAACCATCGAGGGGTATGAAGATGCTATAGTTGTTCCACCGATTAATGCTAACAATTTCGAGCTTAAACAACCTTTAATCAATCTTGTGCAAAGTAATAAGTTTACGGGTAGACAAGACCCTCACAATCACCTTCGATTTTTTAACAAGGTCACTTCAACGTTTAGACATCCCGAAGTTCCGAACACTTCGATAAAGCTTTTGCTTTTTCCTTTTTCTCTAGACGGTGAAGCCCGAGATTGGTTAGACAAGGAACCTCCAAGATCAATTCTCACATGGGACGACCTTGTTTCAAAATTCATAAACCAATTCTTCCCACCTTCGAAAACCACTTACTATCGGAATGAGATCATTACTTTTTACCAAAAACCAAACGAAACCTTTAACGAAGCATGGGAACGTTTTAAAGGACTCCTTCGTCAATGTCCTCACCATGGCTTTTCGGAACTCCACCAACTCGATACTTTTTACAATTCTTTGAATTCAAACGATCAAGATGCCTTAGATTCTGCAGCAGGTGGCAATTTCTTAGACAAGATGCCTCAAGAAGGTTTAGCGATTATTGAAAGCAAGTCAAAAGTTCGTTACTCCAGAAGTCGTGCTAATGATTCAAGAGTGAGTACGGATGCTCCTTTTTCTAATTCTTCACCTTCTAATAATTCTTTCGATATGCAACAAATAGCCGCTTCTCTCGAGGATAAGATGACCATCAAGATGAACCAAATGATGAATCAAATGAAAGCTTTAGTTGTTACTACTCCTGCACCCGTCAAAGCAGTTGAGGAAGTATGTGTCACTTGTGGATCAAATCACCATTTTAACCTTTGTCCGTTAACTCGAGGTGGAAACGATTTTCCCGTTTTTCATGACAACATCCAACAATTTCAACAAACCGCAGCCGTTGGTAATTTTCTCCAAAGAAACCAACCTTCCAATTTGGCAAGTCAAATGAGACCACCGGGTTTCAATCAACCAAATGTCCAAAACAACCAAAACCGTTATCAAGGAACCAATTCTAATTTCAACCAAAACCGTGGAGGAAATTTTAACCAAAACCGTCCTAACAATCAAGGAGCCGTTTACCAAGCCCCACCATACCAACCTCCAACAAATCAACCTTTGGTTAATCAAGCTTTACCTCCCGTTTCACAAACTCAAGGAGTGTCTAAAACGGATTTTGAAAGTTATGCTAAAGCAAATGATGCGAATATGAATAACTTGCAAATGAAGTTGGATAATTTTCAAAGAAACCAAAATGATTTTCAAAGAGTTTACAATGATTCTCAAAAGAAGCAAGATGATTTTCAGAAGATGATGCTCGGTTTCATGCAAAGTTATCATAGCAACCAACCTTCAAGTTCAAGTTCTTTACCTAGCAATACCATTCCAAACCCAAGAAATGAAGCCAAGGCAATTACAACTCGTAGTGGTGTTTCATACGATGGACCTCCGATTCCACCGCCGGTGGTGGAAAAGGAAAGTGAGGTGACAAAGGATACGGAGCTACCGAGCACCGAAGACATCCAACCTCCTCCATTGGTCCAT
The DNA here is from genome assembly GCA_026074375.1 of Tanacetum coccineum. Lineage (NCBI taxonomy): Eukaryota > Viridiplantae > Streptophyta > Magnoliopsida > Asterales > Asteraceae > Tanacetum > Tanacetum coccineum. The sequence continues at coordinate 53,644 of BQNB010007300.1, read as the reverse complement.
GAACAAACCAAAGACAAAGAGCCTTCTTTCGTTGCTAACAAAGCCAAACCTAATTTGCCTTACCCTTCAAGACTTGCAAAAGAGAAGATTCGTGAAAAGGATGATATCCTAGCTTCAAAGTTTATGGAAATCTTCCGTAATCTTCACTTTGAGCTAAGTTTCGCGGATGCTCTCATTCATATGCCAAAGTTTGCTCCGATGTTCAAAAAGATGCTTAATAACAAAGACAAGTTAATTGAGTTAACCAAAACACCGTTGAATGAAAATTGTAGTGCGGTTGTCCTTAAAAAGCTTCCAGAAAAGCTAGGTGACCCCGGTCGATTTCTCATTCCATGTGATTTTTCAGAGTTCGATAGTTACTTAGCCCTTGCCGATTTAGGTGCTAGTATCAATCTCATGCCTTTATCCATTTGGAAAAAGCTTCAACTCTCAGGCCTAACCGAAACAAAAATGGTATTAGAATTAGCCGACCGTACAATTTCCAAACCAACCGGTGTAGCTGAAAATGTTTTTGTCAAAGTAGGAAAATTTTACTTTCCCGCCGATTTTGTTGTTCTTGATTTTATAGCGATCTCGTGTACCAATGATACTCGGGCGACCCTTCTTTAGGACGGCTCATGCTTTAATCGATGTTTACGAGGGAGAGATTACTCTTAGGAATGATGATCAATCGTTAACCCTTAAATGTGGTGATGCTCCTTCCATTTCATACAACAATCTCGAATCGTTGAAGAAAGTTGATCTAATTGATGTCACTTGTGAAGAGTACTCACAAGAAGTACTTGGATTTTCCGATTCCGTTGCTTACAACATTACATTCTCCATACTTCTATCGATTGTTTCCAATTCATCTCCAACACTTTTACTCCTTTGATGAGAGGATTTTTCTACTCTTTGAAGAAGCTCGATGCTTTCATAGCAACGATGATGACTAGTTTCACCAGATTTCTATGCTACATACTATCGATCCCGAGGAGTGACCATTCTCATTCTCGAGGGCAATTCTCAACAATGATCCATTACCTCACCATAAGCCAAGATTACTACCGGAATTCAAAAGATCTTAAAGTTGTTGGAACCAAAAACAAGTCTTCACTTGAACCAAAAGATGAAATTCCAGAAGTCAAACTTAAAGAGTTACCTCCGCATCTCGAGTAGGCGTTCTTAGAGTAAAATAAAGCTTCCAGTTATAATCTCAAAAGATTTGAGCCATGACAGAATAAAGGACATCATTATTAACGTTTATAAAAAATCAAAAAACAAGCAATTGCTTGGAAACTTCTGTATCCAAGGCATAGATCCAGAATTTTTGCTCACACAAAATCCTTTAAGAAGATGATTACGAACCTTCAGTGCAACATCAAAGGAGGGTTAACCCTAAAATCCACGACGTCATCAAGAAAGAAGTAGAAAATATCTTGACGCGGGATTGATTTATCCAATATCGGATAGTCCATGGGTTAGTCCGGTCCATTGTGTTCTATGAAAGGTGGTATGACGTTGTTACAAACGATGAAAAATGAGATGTGACTACATGATTAGTCACGGGATGGAGAGTTTGCATCGACTATCGAAAGTTAAACGAAGCAACTTGTAAAGACCATTTTCCGTTACCATTCATGGACCAGATGTTAGAGCGATTAGCCGGCAACGAGTTTTATTGTTTCTTAGATGGTTTTTCTGGGTATTTTCAAATTCCCATTGAACCTAAAGATCAAGAGAAAACTACTTTTACGTGCCCATACGGAACTTTTGCGTACCGTCGTATGCCATTCGGATTGTGCAATGCTCCCGGAACTTTTCAACGATGTATGATGGCCATTTTTCACGATATGATAGAGACAAAACCATGGAAGTTTTGATGGACGATTTTCAGTTTTGGAGATTCTTTTCTTGTGTCTTGCCAATTTAGTAAAATGCTAAAGGTGTGAAGACACCAAATTAGCACTAATGGGAAAAGAGCATGTCATGGTTAAAGTGGCATTGTTTTAGGACATAAGATCTCTAGAAATAAAAGGAAATGAAGTTGAAAGCAAAAAAAGTTGATTGTAATTTTAAGCTTCCTCATCCAAACGACCGTCAAAGGAAATTCGAAGTTTTCTCGGGCATGCTAGGATTGTATCGAAGATTTATCAAAGACTTTCAAAATCTCTCGACCATAACCATCTCTTAGAGAAAAACACTCCCTTCATTTTTTCGGAAGATTGCATTCTAGCCTTTCAAACATTGAAAAAGAAGTTGACCGAAGCTCCAATTCTCATTGCTCCAAATTGGGACCAACCTTTTGAAATCATGTGCGATGCAAGTGATTATGCAATAGGTGCGGTCCTAGGACAAAGGATTGAGAAGCATTTCCGACCAATTCATTACGCTAGCAAGACAATGACTGAAGCAGAAACAAATTACACAACAACAGAGAAGGAGATGCTTGCAGTTGTTTATGCTTTCGAGAAGTTTCGATCATATCTAATCATGAACAAGAGTGTTGTTTACACGGATCACTCCGCTTTGAAATATCTCTTCAACAAGAAAGACGCCAAAGCAAGATTGCTTCGCTGGGTCTTACTTCTTCAAGAATTTGATTTTAAGGTTATCGATACCAAGGGAGCTGAAAACTATGCAGCTGATCACCTCTCTCGTCTTGAAAACCCTTATGAAAATATTTTTGATCCAAAAGAGATAACCGAGACTTTTCCTTTAGAGACTTTAAGTGTGTTAACTTACAAAGACCAAAGTACCCCGTGGTTCGCCGACTTTGCTAACTACCACGCGGGGAAATTCATTAAAAAAGGAATGTCGACTCAAGAGAAAAACAAGTTCTTTAAAGATGTAAAACATTATTTTTGGGATGACCCTTTTCTTTTCAAGACTTGTGCGGATCAAATTATCCGAAGGTGTGTAGATGGCAAAGAAGCTCTCAAAATTCTCGAAGCTTGTCATAGTGGACCCACCGGGGGACACTATGGTGCCAACTTTACCGCCAAGAAGATTTTTGATGCCGGTTTTTATTGGCCTACCATTTATAAGGATGCCTACGAATTGATCAAATCTTGTGATGCTTGTCAAAGACAAGGCAAAATCTCTCAACGTGATGAGATGCCTCAAAACGTAATCCAAGTTTGTGAGATTTTCGATTTATGGGGAATTGATTTTATGGGACCTTTTCCGTCGTCTAGGGGTAACAAATATATTCTAGTAGCCGTCGATTATCTTTCCAAGTGGGTTGAAGCGAAAGCGCTCCCCACCAACGATGCTAGGGTAGTTGTTAAGTTCTTAAAATCCCTTTTCTCCCGATTCGGTGCTCCGAGAGCAATCATAAGCGATCGTGGGACCCATTTTTGTAACGACAAATTTGATAAAGTTATGTCTAAATATGGTGTCCCATGTCTTGCGACTCCTTACATCTCAAACGAGTGGTCAAGTTGAAGTCACGAATCGAGGTCTCAAAAGAATTTTGGAGAGGACGGTAGGAGAAAACCGTGCCTCATGGTCCGACAAACTAGATGATGCATTATGGGCTTTTAGAACCGCTTACAAGACTCCAATTGGATGTACTCCGTACAAGTTAGTCTATGGAAAAGCGTGTCACTTACCAGTTGAGCTAGAACACAAAGCATATTGGGCTCTTAAGCATGCCAACTTCGATTTAAAGACCGCGGGCGATCATCGAAAGCTTCAACTCAATGAACTTAGCGAGCTTCGTGATCAAGCTTATGAGAATTCGTTAATCTACAAGGAGAAGACAAAGAAGCTACACGATTCCAAGATAAAGAACCGAATCTTCAATGTTGGTGATCAAGTCTTGCTTTTCAACTCCCGATTAAAGATTTTCTCCGGAAAGCTCAAGTCCCGATGGTCCGGACCTTTCACAATCACCGAAGTTTATCCTTATGGCACTGCCAAGTTGTCTCATGCTGATGGTTCTAATTTCAAAGTCAATTGCCACCGTTTGAAGCACTACTATGGAGGGGATACACCACCATTGGTTATCCCGGATCTCCAGACTTTCCCTAAGGACAACTAAATTCAGGGATCGAGTCGAGCTTGCGACTCGGTGACCAAAAACAAGCCGCTTCGTGGGAGTTCACCCCATGCTTATCCTTTCTATTTTCTTTCTATTTTCTATTATCAAATGTGTTGTGTTGAGATGTACTCTTTCCGATTTCTCGATGTTTGTTGCTTGTTTGTTGTGATTTTTGCAGGATTCTCCCAACAATTTCTTTGAAGCCTCTCGTGTCCGGTTGATTTATCCCGTTCTACTCGAGCTTCTCATCCTTTGTGTGAAATTAGTTTGGGGAGATCCATATCCTTTCATCATTATCGATTAACGTTTATCTTTGCATACTTCATAAACGGCTTAGATTTACGTAGAAACCCGACTTTAAACATTGAGGACAATGTTTCGTTTTAGTTTGGGGAAGGGAATCTATCGATTTGATGTTGCTTGCTTATTGTTTTGTTCTCACGTACCCGTTTTCCCACAAAAATAGCAAAAATTTTAAATTTTTAATGTCTAAAAAAAAAAAATGTTAAGACATGAATGTAGGTTTTCCGTTGGTAAGAATAAGAAGTAATTTTTGACCCGATCGTACGTGTAGAGTTCTAGCTTTCTCCCTTAACAATTAATGATGATAGTTTGTGCTAGTCTCATGTAGACTTTAAACATGCTAGACTTGAATCGTTAGTAAAAGAAGACTTGTGCTAATCTCAAGTAGATTAAAATATGCTAAGTTGGATTTTATAATGGCTAAAAACGTATTTGCAAAATTTTTTTGTGAAAAACAAGAAATGATAGAGTTATTTATAAGTCATGACATTTTTTTCAAAACGTAGAATAGGTTGATTTCTTTCAAGCTCATAAGTGTTAATTTGTGGCTTTTCTCCCATTAGCTTGTCTCCCTTTATATATAATTGATTAAATAAATAGAGAATTTGTTGGTTTTTTGGTTAATAATTAGCTAATAGAAGTTTTCTTTAGTTCCTTTGTGATTTGGTGAGTACACATCAGGAATACTCAATTTGGCTTAAAAATACAAAAAATATTAAATAAATAAGTATCTCTGTCAGATTATTCATCGTGTCGGGAGGCGTGGTCGATGTTTTGTATTTTTCATTTAAGGTACAGTACGGCTGTCATAATAGTTGAATAACCTTTTGTTGACTCGCTATCGATGTGGCTTCGAGATAAAAGGCCACCGGTTTTACTTATATATCAAAGTCGAATTATGTTTGCCTACATAGTGTCGTGGCGTGGCCGATGTTGGTGCCTTCTAAGACTGAGGTTAATAAAGTTGCTTTATTTTTTCCTTACTTTGTTCCTTAAGAGCCTAAGGGTATATGGTGAAAATAAGATTGGTCATTTATGACCTTAAAGAGCTTCGGGTATATGACATGAATGGTATCCTTGCTTAGTAGCATAGTAAAGCAAATTTTGGTTGCCTCGATGTGGACTTTATTCTTGATAACATTTGATCTTTTGAAAAGGGCTAGGAGTTAATTATTGCGTTCTTAACCATTACACTTTATTTTTGGAATTAATAAGTATCGAAACAAAAGTCTTAAAGAGCCTTCGGGTATATGACTTAAGTAAAATCTTGAGATACAAAAGTAGGATTTGTGGGAGGAAAAGTAAGTACACAATTAGTATTTATGAGTAGTATTAGTGTCATGACTTGTAATTAACGGTGATCTTGTTTTTAAGCTTAGCATGGGAAAAGTGAAAAATCGGGGATGACGAAATTATCTTTTAGACACTTAATTGTGCTTTTTGTTCTATGATCCTAAAAGTTACCAATGAGGTAATGAAAACAATACATTATGTCAACACAAATAAGTTGTAGTTAGATAGTTAATTATCAAGAAAAAATCATAAAAAGAAAAAAAAAATCTTAGAAAATGGGAAGTCGGGTGTTTTATAACTTGTGATCTCTTAACTCTCTCAAACAAAAATCTTTGCTACTTTTCAAAGGTTTAGTTTGGGGAATTTTCGAGGTATTTGGTTATAAGGCATGTGATATTGCGTGAGGACACACAATCGTTTAGTTTGGGGAATTTTGATAAGTGTAAAATACACATATCTATTTATACCTAAAATAACCCAATTAAACCCAAAACAGACCAAAAATGGCAAAAATATGCTTGTATTTGTGTTTTGTGTGTGCAGGTATGGATAAGTCAAAAATCACAAGAAAACAGTCAAAAACGAGCAAACACGGACACGAGAATCAGAAGAGTTCAAAAAGAAGCCAAAGATCCAAAGCCTTAGCCAATTTTCATCTACAAGGGCCAATCTTGCAATTTCCGAAAGTCATTTATTACTTGAAAGAGAGAAAAGAAAGACAAGGACCAAATGTGTAATCCTTCCAAAGATCAACAGTTTTAACTGTCAAAAAAAGGAGCGGGAACTTCTTTTACTATTCATCGTCTTCTTCATTTCACCCCCATGGTAAAACAAGGGGCAAATCAAAATTAGAGGGTGCGTTGGTCAATTCAAGGAAGCGCAAGCACAAATGAAGGGTCAAATTAGTCTTTATCAAGAGATTACTTATCCTCATTCAAGCTCAAGCCACGTAATCAAAGAAAGAAGCACAAATAGTGGTGGGTTTTGTGCTAAACTTACTCACAAAACTAACACAAACGTCACATCAAAGAATGCCAGCCTGGCAATCCTCAGGTGTCCACAAAATGATCCAACGTTCCACAATATAGATCAAATGATTGAAGAAATGATTATCAGGATTAAAAGTTTGGTGAGCAAGGCTAGAGGTCCTAGAAGCTTCAGCTGGGCACTATAAAAAGACCTCACTTCTCACACACACACCATCTAGCTTTTACGTTTTTATCTAGTTTTTAGTTTTCTTTTTAGTAAATTTTAGCTTAATTTCGTAATTTTACTTAAATGTTTTTGTAATCTCCTTTTCTAGTAATGTAATTCAGTTTTCAATTAATGAAATTCAGTTTTTAGTATTCTAAATCTTGTTTTCTGAGCTCTCTTAATAAGCCAAATTATCTCAATAAGCTCATATTAAGCTCTTTCAGTCTATAAGCTGACGAAATAAAGCAGTTCATCTATGTGTCTTCGATTCTCGATAGTAAGTATAGCATAGTTAGTCTCAAGTCCTTAGGAATCGCATACGCATCCTAGACTTATCACAGAGTGATGAGCACCTATCGCATGACATAAGTCATGTCTGTGAGCTACGATTAGATCCATTCTGGATAAGTGAGTGTAACTGTATTTAACCTTGGATAAGTGATTTAAAAGAGTCGAGTTTTTTCAAACAGGCTAACCGCTCCGTTTCAGAAGGACATGATTCACTCGTCCCGAGACCTCACTCGAACATCTGATGCTTCGAGCCTCCATACGCATCGAGACGAGCTCCACCCCCACTGCTTATCGCACCGCGACTTATCTTGCCGTCAACCCTTCCGTTTTCCGCTAACGGAATCTATGTAGTTTCTCTTTTCATTTTCTTCTCTAATTTCAGTTTTAAAATTGCTCTAATTATAGTTTATATGCTTATTTTACTTATTCTCTTTGCTTAATTAATGTTTAAATGTTCTCATTCTAGGATATTCTAGTTGTTTATACTATCTGTTTTTGTTTTAAGTAGTTATAGTTCATTGTTACAAATTTCAGTTCATTAAAAACTCATAAAATCCAAAATATTAGTTAAATAGTTTTGATCTTAGATTAAAGCTTATTCAGTTGTTTAATCATCGATTGTTAGTTTGTTTTAAGCTAATTTATATCTGGGTATTTAGTAACTTGTTCATTAATTTCTCTTAAAAAAGTTTTTATAATCCTGTTAAAATGATAAAGGGGTGTTTGGTTTAGTGCAGTCTCAAAATTGCACTAGCAGTACTAACCTAAGTTAGTACTGCTGACTCTTTACACTACAAGTACTAACTAAAAGTTAGGTACTGCTTACAGTTAGTACTGTTAGTATAAATTTTAGCTTTTCAAATTTAGTAGTATTAAGTTTATTTTAGTCATAGCTTATTATGAATTTGGTTTTAGTTTTCATTTTCTAGCTTATTTCATAGCTTAATTTTGTCTTAAGGGTCAAATTGCATCAGCAGTACCTTCAAGTTAGTACTGCTGAAATTTACACTACCAGCACTAACTATCAAGTTAGTACTGCTACCTTTGGTGTAACTTTTAGGTCGGAGTAATTGTTGGAAATTTAATAACCTATCTTTTAGCATTTTAAAGTTTTAATATAGCTTAATACGGTTTAAGTCTTAATCTGCAATTTCTAGCTTATTTACTTAGTTTAATTTAGCTGTCAAAAGTCATAAAAGCCTGAAAATTCCAAAAACAGTAGGAATTTAAGCAGAGTCTAAATTTGTTAAATTAGCTTATCAGTCTAGGTTTTATAGCTTAATTTGTTAGATAATAAGTAGTTTGATAAGTCCTTAAAGTTTCAAAGGTCTTTGTTTAGCTTATAAGTCTCTCTTGCTTATGTGTAGTTTGTGTTTCCTTGCTATTCCTGAGTTTGGCTTGTTCATGCTTAAATTCAGTAGATTAAAGTTCTTCTAAGCTTCGTTTTTAGCATTTTTAGATTAAGCACATCATAAGCTTTCTAGGTCACTTTTCCTTTTTAGATTTAGGCTTAATTTGAGATTTGATGGCTTGTTCTAAGTGAATATAAGCTTCAAACCTCACTTTCTGTAATCAGTGTAGAATATGCATTTTTGAGATTATTTGAGTTTTGGTCCTAGTAGCTTTTATTAATTTTGTTCCCACTAGCTTCCTTTACAACTTTGCTTCTTTGAGTTTTTCAATTTAAGCACTTTTCAAATCTCGCCTTAATTTGGACTTAGTTTGTCGTCGGGATAGATTCTCAGGGTAGAAAGTGTAACTTTTCGATTTTAATTGTTTTTCAGATTAGTCCCTCCGTTAGTTTGTTAGGTATTTACACCATTAGTCCTTAGTTAAGTTTTAATTAAGTTTAATAGTTTTAATTAGTAATTAGGTTTAATTTTTAATTAGTTTAATTAAGAATTAAATAAAAAGTGAAAAATTAGGGCTTTAATTTCTAGAAACCAAATCAAATATCTTTGCTTCATTCAAATCAGGATCCGATCCAAAACGTGGTTTCAATTGCACTAGTCATTGGGGATAACGACCCGGGTGATCATACTTACCCGGTTTAAATATACGTATTTTATTATATTATATATATTTTTGAGAGTGAATTCTATCAAGGAAAACTTGGTAATTTTCTTAAATACTCTTTTAAGATATTATATTATATATATATTTTACGTGTGTTAAAACTGCACATCAAGCCCACAGTTTTTATTATTATTATTACCTCCACCCTTTAAACGACTACCACATCGGTTGTGAGCCGGCAAGAGCTAGTGGTTTTATTTCGGCTTCGGTTTATTACATAACTATTATTATTATAGTCAAATTTTAAGCCCTGTAGTCTTTTAACAACTGCCACATCGGTATACGAGCCGACCATGGTCCTGGAGTCTATTTCCCTACAACACTAACAAAACCTCGATGTGTACCTTACTTTAACCAGAAGGAATCTCTACGAAGTGATCTAAACTAAGAATCGCAAAAACCAAAGCAACTTTATTTATTCAACAATTATATAACGTTTATTAAGCTGGTGGGAGCAAAAAGCCACAATTAACCTCTATGAGCTCTAAAGAGTTCAAACTACTCCACGCTTAGCATCCTAATTTTATTCAACTCTATCATTTTTCGTTCTTTGCAAAATTTTAAAGTTAAGCAAACGCTAAGTCTCGCAAGCTAAGGGGAAAGCTAGAGTTTAAAACTCGGTCAAGTCAAATGCTAGCTAATTTTACAGGCATACTTATTTATATATTTTATATTTTCATCATTTTTTCCATTTTTTATATTTATTATTATTATTATTTTACATATATATATATATAAAAAATATATTTATATTATATTATATAATAGTATATATATATATATATATATATATCTCATAATAAAACAATAAAAAATTTAAAATTTTGGTCAAAACGGGGTTGCAAGGGAACACATATAGGCACAAGTATGATCACATTTCGGTTGAAATCATCCCCACGCTAGAATGAAAACATTGGCCCCTCATGTTTCTAAAGCATCAGATTTTACCCCCACACTTAGGAACGAAAAAGGCAAATGCAAAAAATTTCAAGTGTGAAAGGGGGTAACTATACAATATATAAATTTCTGATCGAAGATTTCCATAAGCAGATGATCGAAGAACGGATGATTGGAGGATTTTTGAAACAAGCACGGGTCTTCATGATCTTAAGGAATCCTGCAAAAACGGAACCACGTACCATAGAAAGAAGCACGCCCCCACACTTGGGCTATAAAATCACACACTTATTTATTAAGAAAATACACGGGTTGCCTCCCGAGAAGCGCTTGTTTTTGTGCGAGTCTCTAGCTTGACTCTCCCCATATCATCGTGATATTAGGGTCGAAACATGTGGAAGAGCAAATCTCCATCGTTTTTTAATTCAAGATGTTTGGATAAATATTTAAGCACATGAAAGTTCCACTCTGATGCGATGCCACCGGTTCTAGAGAAGAAAAATGAAAAGCGGAGATGTCGGGGTCAAAAATAGTATCCTCACTCCCGGAGGAGAGAAGAAAAGAAGATTCCACCGGATAGGTGAAATAAGGAAGAAAAATTCGGATAACATATGTGAGGGAAAGATAATGGCGATCCTCAAAGGGTAATTTCACATATGTTGGAGAAAAAATTATCTCGCAAATCCCGGGGTCGAAAACTTTGACAATATTCTTCAAATCATCTTTATCAGTTCATCTTCTAAGCTTCTTGGGTCACGATCTAAAAACACCCGGGATGGAGATTAGGAATAGTGTCCTTAATAAGCAAACTCTTAAGATAGATTATGTCTCCCTTCGAGTCATAATAATCATCCTTAAAATCCATAGAAACATCATATTTTATTACTTTAAGTTCCTCAAAATTAAATTCTTTTGGGGGAAGAGGGGATGATGGATCATCGTTTAATAACTTCTCGAGTAGAAGAATGTCTCCCTCTAGATCAAAGTCGTCATCATCAATTCCTGGTGGAATTGAATCACTTGTAAGACAAGCTTCAATTTCTTCTAAAACGAAATCACCTCCTGAGTCAAAACACTCATCCTCATTAAGCTTGGAAAGAGGTGTGACTAGCAAATCTGGCTCATCAAGTTTAGAAACATAGGAGTCCTCGCTCTCAATGTCCTTTAATATTTCATTAAAAAGAGGATTTACGTCACTAGAGATGTACTCGTCATCAAATTCAAAAAGAGGGTTCGAATAAATTTTAAAATTCTCCTTCGGAACATCTTCCTCAAGAAGTAACTCATCATCACTAGAGGTAAAATCATCATTATCATTGAAGAGAGGATTAGAGAAAGTCACATGATTATCACAAAAAGGCAAATCACACTTATTATCACTGTCGAACGTATCCTCAGACTCACTTGGGATTGGGACAAGGTCCTCAACACTAGACTTTATTACTTTGTCCAATTCCTTTTCAGGAATAGTGCTAAGATTCTCATCCCCCATGATGAGAGATTCCTCGGGCTCCATAATCGGTAAGACATGTGTGATTGCAATAGACGAAGGAATTTAAGAAACAATTTCATTAAAAGGAATAGTACTCTCATCGTAATCATTATCATAAAAAGAATTGAAATGTCTCAAAGACTCGTAGTATAAGTACTAAGATTAGCTGTCTGCTCTAGTTGTTGAAGCTCTTTCTTTTTATTAATTTCAATACTCATTCCATTGAATTTTCCCTTAAGCTTATCAATCTTAATTTCACATTCCCTTCTATAACGAATATCTATTCTCTCATTACGATAATCTTTAATCTGAATTTGATTACTTATACTTTGCATTTCCTCTAAATACTGCTGTTTCTGAAGCTCCATATCTTGTATACTTATTTCTTGAGGAGGTGATTGATCGATGGGATACTGTAAGGGTTGGTCAAATCTAGAATAGTTAGAATTAGACTCAAAGTAGTTTTGATTCATCGGTTAACACTAAAAACTTTTATGAGGACCCCCATAGTTTTCACAACAAAGATATTATTATGGAAAACTCGGTGAATTTTTGAAATGTTGGAAATGTTTTTGTAAAACTAGGTTTGTAAAACCTTGGGCAAATGTCTCCTATAAACGTATTTATGTCATGCCGAAATTTCGTAAAAAGTTTATACTTAGAATTTTTACTTAAAACGTGATTTTTATTTTTAATAATAAAATATTATTACTTTATTATTTTAATAAGTCGACTAAAAGACGAAAAATATAATTTTTCTCGAAACTTTTCTAAAATGTTTACCGAACATAAACGTTTCATTTCGTATAGTATAAATGATATATTTATGGTAACTAAGTGTACCGAATGGACTTATCGAAATATATTTATAGTTATGTATTGTAATATGTGACTTATATAAACTTTTCTTATTTTTGCTAAATAGTATAAGTATATTGTACTAAGATATGAGTTCGATATGGTATCTTTGGAGTTAAGTTGTCAACCATCACACCACTAAAACGTTTAAGATAACCGTACAATAAGCATTTAACCTCTATGCATCATTGATTGAGTATTTTTATACACGTAAAATATAATATAAAATAATATAATCCCGAGAGTAATTAAGAAAGATACCAAGTTACCCTTGATAAAATTCACTCTCAAAAATATATATAATATAATATAAAATACGTATATTAAACCGGGTAAGTATGATCACCCGGGTCGTTTTCCCCAATGACTCGTGCAATGGAAACCTCGATCTCGTTCGGAATGATTGATTTGAATAAGAAAAGAGATATTTTTGATTTACACTACTAAAATTAAAGGCACAATTTAAACAACTAATTAACAAGTTAAACTAATTACGAAAGTAAATAAAATGCGACATTTAAGAAAACAAAAACAATTTAAATCTTAAAGTTGTAAACTAGATTCCTAAACCTAAATTAATGCTAAAGAAATTTTTAGGAAAAGAAAAATATTTTTTAAGGGCTTTTCGGATTTTTTATGAATTAAATAGAAATTAAATTGATAAAAACTAAGAAAAATACTTCTTAAACTAAATTAACTCTAAATTACTTAAAAAAATGAGAAAAACATTTTTTATTACTAATTTTTCTATTTAAAAGATTAAAATTTAAAATTAAAGTTGAAAATTAAAAAAAAAACTAAAGGATTGAAAATTAAATGTTTAAAACTAAATTTGAAAATTAATTTTTAAAAATATAAAACTTAAACTAAAAATTCTTTAAAAATACTTTTTATAAAAAGAAAAAAAAATGCAGAAATCTAATTTTATAAAAAAAACACTTTTAAACTAGTAATTATTAACTAATTTAACTAATTAAACTAAAAAAAAACTAATTTTATTATTTAATTAATCTATTTTTTATTATCCTAACCAATTTAACCAAAACACATGGGCCGAAAGTGACAAGAAGTAAAGTTGAGGGTAGGCGGCCTAATATTAAAGTTTTATAAAACACACAAAGTTTGATCTATTGACAGAAATAGTCCCTGGACTTGGGACTAACTAGACTTAACAATTAAACTAACGAAGGACTAACTATGCAATTAACTAAGGACTAACTGCCGTAACTTAATAAGGGATTAACTAGGCAAAATTATTAAACTAAAAGAAACTTTAAAGAAGATGAAATGAACTGAACTCCTAACTTTCTAACATCAACATCTTTTTTTTTATATATAAACAGTCTTTTACCTAGCTTTTTAAGAAACTATTTTTATAAAACTTGACTCTAACTTATTTGAAATAAGCTATATGGGCTTATGAAGGCTGATAAGCTTTTACAGCTTAGTAGTCTACCTCTTAAACTAAATAAACATAGCAATCTTAAAGGCACATGACAAAATTTTCACTACTTTATAAAATCTGCTTATTCAACTATTTAGCAAATCCTACAGCTTATCTAAGCTTTTACTAAACAGATTACTTAGAACAGATATTCAGCAGCTTATTAAGAGATCAGAAACAAAAAAAAAACAAATGTAAAACAAATTAAACCTAAGTAGAGTGTACCTTGGTGTTCCCAGCATGAACAACAATAAGCTGTGTGGGTTTATGGCTTATTCACATAAGCTCATATCGAACCAACAACAACCTAATCTAACCTATATGCTAACCCTTAGCTCTAAAACCCTTGATACCATAGCAGCCATCCAATTCCAATAGGTATCAAGCCTTCATCATTTAACAGAAATAACAAACACAATCACAAATTCTTTTAACAGAATTAAAATGAACACACCAGTTTATTTGAAATAAAACTTTTATTAATTCTGAAATAAAGAGCTTACAATCGTAAATCAAAATTACATAACATGAAAATTAAAATTACATTTAAAGAAACCATAAAAAATTAACCCTAAATTAACCTAAAACTATTAACCCTCAAAATTATATATCTTAACTGCTGGATTGAGGGGTATTTATACCCGAAGTCTTGAGCTCCTCTCTTCATCTAGATCCTTCTATTCATCTTTATCTTGACCCTTCATCCTTTCTTTCTCCTTGATCTCAAACGTAAGCCGTTGGATTAAAGTTGTATAAACCCGGATCGTTGACGTGGCATATGTGTGTTAGTTATGTGGTATAATACACTACTCCAGGCACTTGACCAATGAAATCGTTTTTATTTTGCAGGGGGATTGGGTTGGGTTTATGATGATAGTGATGGACTGGTTTAAGGGGTGTGAGGGATCCTTAACTTATGGTTAATTTGGGTGGGGTGAGTGGTTTAGAAAAAAACCTAGGGTTCCATGGTGTTTTGAGTGTGTTCGAGTGTGTGTGTGAGTATTTGACTCGAAATTTTGGTAAAAATGATTGGATGAACAGTACGTGTAAAAGTGTTATAAGAGTTGCGGGTGGGTTGGGTGTTTGGGTTGGGTAGGATCGGGGTTAAGGTCGGTGTGTAATTGGATTGGGTTCTTTGCTCTATGATTGGTGAAGGGGGTATGGGTTTATTTGACCGGTCTAAGACCCGGCCTCTTTAATATGAGGAGATTACATTTTCGGCCCTTGTGTTTGGCAAGCACATTTTTCTTTGTTAAATATAATCTTCCATAATATTGCAAAATCAGCCCTGAATTTATAAAACAATGGGGGGGGGTTAGTTGGGCTTTTGGTTGACTGTGGACGTGAGGCATTGATTTCTCTGGCTTCGGCTTTGATTTTCTTTAGCTTTCTTGAATCACTCATCGTTCTCGTGTCCTTTTTTGAATGATTTCTATGCCAATATTTGACAAATTCCATTTACCTCGCCACACATACTAAAAACACAGTACAAGCACCTTTTTGCACATTTTTGATCCAGTTTTGGGTTTGATTGGGCCTTTTAGTTATGTATTAGTTTGACCAAACTATATCAAAATTCCCCAAACTAAACGATTGTGTGTCCTCACGCAATATTACATGCCTTATAACCAAATACCTCGAAAATTCCCCAAACTAAACCTTTGAAAAGCAGCAAAGAGTTTTGTTTGAGAGAGATAAGAGATCACAAGTTATAAAACACTACCGATCTTCCCATTTTCTACGAATTTTTCTTTTTTTATGATTTTTCAGATTATTAACTACCTTATAAACTACCCTTTATTTGTGTTGACATAATGCAATGTTTTTCATTACCACATTGGTAACTTTTCGGTCTTAGAACAAAAAGCACAATTAAGCGTCTAAAAGATTTAACTACCATCATTCCCCGATTTTTCACTTTCCCTGTAAGCTTAAAATCAAGTTTCCATCGTTTAATTTCAAGTCATTGACACTTAACACTACTCATAAATATTAATTGTGGACTACTTTTCCTCCTCCAAATCCTACTTTTGTATCTCAGGATTTTACTTATGTCATATACCGAAGGCTCTTTAAGCTTTTGTTTCGATACTTATTAATTAGAAAATAATGTGTAATGAGTTAAGAACGCAATAAATAGCTCCTAGCCTTCTCAAAGATCAAAATGCTATCGAGATTAAGTCCACTATCGAGGCGACCAAAATTGGACCTTGCTATTAGGCTACTTAAGCAAGGCACCATTCATGTCATATACCCTAAGGCTCTTTTAAGACATGAATGGACCAATCTCATTGCAACATTATACTTAGTGCTCTTTAAGGCACAAAAAGAAGACAAAATTAAGCAATATATTAAACCTCAGTCCTTTAGTAGGCTACAACATCGGCCCACGCCTCCGACAGATGCAGCAAAACATATTACGATCTCGGATTATATAAGTAAACCGGTGCCTTTTATCTAGAAGCCACAACGACAGATAGCGAGTGACAAGAGGATATTCTACTTATTATGACACTCGGACCACGTATTGAAAACTCCAACATGGCACGCCTCTGGGACACGATGAAGTAATCGGAAGATACTTATTTATTATATTTTTGCATTTTTAAGCCAAATTAAGTATTTCTGATGTGTACGCATCCTAATCACAAAGGAACTTAAGAAAACTTCTATTAGCTAATTATTAACCAAAAAACCATACAACTTTATTTATTAAACATTTATATATAGGTGAAACAAGCTAATGGGAGAAAAAGCCACAATTAATATATATGAGCTTGAAAGAAAACCAACTATTCTACGTTTAATATATATGTCTTATAAATATCACTATCATTTCTTGGTTCTTCACAAAGAAATTTTCAAATGCTTAGCATATATAAAATCCAACTCGCATCTTTAAATTTATTGAGATTAGCAACAAGTCTTATTTACTAACGATTCAAGTCTAGGCATGTTTAGAGTCTATATGGACTAGGGGGGGGGGACACCATCTCTATAACAAAAAAAAAAAAAAAAAAAGACTAATCTATCATTATCGTTATAGGGAAAAAGCTAGAACTCAACACGTTCAATCGGGTCAAAAATTACTTCTTATTCTTACCAACGGAAAACCTACATTTTTGTCTTAACATTTTTTTTTTTTTTTTTTTTTTAGTTAGAAATTTAAATTTTTGTATTTTGTGGGAAAAACGGTTAGTGAGAACAAAACATAAGCAAGCAACATCAAATCGATTGACTTCCCTTCCCCAAACTAAAATGAAAACATTGTCCTCAATGTTTGAGTCGGGTTCCTACGGAAAATCTAAGCCGTTATATTACGTAGACCAAAGATAATTCGTTATCGATAATAATGAAAGGATATTGATCTCCAAACTATTTTTCACACAAAAGGTATGAGAAACTCGAATGCTCCGGAATTAGGCATCGAACACGATGAAGGATTCTTGAATTGTTGGAGTTACTGCCAAATACAATACAGACAACAAACAGAGAATCGTAGCGGAATGGCCTCAACATCAAAAACATTAGAGGTTAGAAAAATAGAAAGAAAAGGTAAGCACTGGGGTGAACTCCCGATGAAGCGGCTTGTTTTAGTGAACGAGTTCGCAAAAGGCTCGACTCGATCCCTGATTTAGTTTGTCCTTTAGGGAGAGCAAAATAGAAACGTGCCATTGAATACTGCCACTGGATTGGAGGGATTCGGATCCATAAATAAAAGTCTCACTTCTATAGGAAAAAATGAAAGGAGATTAATTCCTTTTATTAGTAATGTGTTGAAGGAATGGAAGAAATTCCAAATGAATAAATGAAGGAATGACCTATCTTCAAAATTTAGAGGAAAACGTCTTCTTACTTCTTTGGTAGAAATTAAGCACAGCATTCTTCAAACATTCATTGGGTGGTTCCTTGCCGGATTGGTTAGAAGAAATGATGGTTTTTTGAAGCTAAAAGAGTCCCGGACGGAAACATGGTCTGCTTATAACTTACTCCTTTAATGTTATAAGATTTTTATTACTGAATGCTCATGATAAACTAGTATACTGGTTTGAATACTTATCCTCGTTTCGAGAGATTCAAGGTAACACTAGCCGACAACTCCGCAGTGAAAGGGAGTCGGAATCTAAAGAAGGATGTGGTAAATACTTGTGGTGGTTAGAGTCAAATGTAAAATGGGTAAGTCCTTTTTCAATCCTTTAGTTTGGAGAAATGATCATTAAAATCAATTGGATTATCGAAAGTGATTCTAATTGGCATGGCAATGGTATTGATTGGAACATCACGTGAAATTTCATCTTCTTTTTCCTTGATTTCTTCAACTTCTTGAGGACGAGAAAGAATTTTTGGTTTCGTATGTGAATAAGTTGCCAAGATACAAATTATCTTTTTCCTAATCGCAATTTTGAGTCATCATTTTCCACACAAATCGGACCAACGAGAAAAACATCGGCGTCGTCCCATCACAACCTTCTCTTTGGTGAGAGTAGGGACATGTAGGACTCTACTTAATACTTCTAGGGTGGTAGGGGGGGGCCGGTTTGTTAGTCATCCCGGTGGAATCGAATCTTTTTCAAGATAATCTTCTAATTCACTTGCTTCCGGTTGAGTAGTGTTGGAGGACGAAGAAGACTTAATCTCCGACATCCTTTTTATTTTTCTTCAAAGAGCGGATTCACGTTGCTAGATCTGAAACTTTCATCGAATTCGAAAAGAGGATTTGAGTAAACTTGAAAATTTACTTCATGAAATTCCTTCTTAAGAGTTGAGTCATCATTACCCGATGGTAACGAATCCAAAGGAGCAAGTTCATCGGTGAACTTCTCAATATTATCACTAGTCTTCACCGGAGAAGAACTAGGATGAAGAGAATAGTTGGTTACTGCATCTAAAGGCTCTTCTTTCGAAAAAAATCGATAATAGAGATGGCTGTGACACAATTCTGTATCTTTGTTTCTCAGTTTTATCGGCATAATAGACAAGGTCTTCTTTTCCTACTCTTAAAGTCAATTTTTCCTCGTACAAATCAATGAGAGCTTTTGCGGTTCGAAGGAAGGGTCTTCCTAGAATAATAGGCACTCTCGGGTCGGGTTCAAAATTAACCACCACAAAATCCGCAAGAAAAGTGAAACCATCGACTCTAACTACAACATCCTCGGCTATGCCCATCGGGTGCGAAATTGAACGGTTGGCAAGCTCGAGTGTCATACGAGTAGGAGTCAATGCTTCAAGCCCAAGTTTTTTGTAAATTGAGTGAGGTAAAAGGTTAATACTAGCTCCTGAATCGGCTAAAGCACTGGTTCTATCGAGCTCTTGTAAAGCACATGGGATAAGAAATTTTCCCGGATCTACGAGTTTCTCCGGGGAACTTTTGTTCATGATATGATAGCGGAACATTTCAGCATTTCACAGTTGTGGATAGCGATTTCCTCAGCTTTCTCTTTGTTTCTTAGCACACGACTTAACATTTGATAAACTTTGGCATTTCGACAAGAGCATCTTCAATCAATCGCGTCTCTAAACGAAGTTGTTTGAACATTTTAAAGAAACCGGCTATTGTTGAGCACTTGGTTCTATCGTGTTTTTAACTTTCATCTCTCGGGATATGGAAGTTTAGAGGATACGAGATTAGGATTCGGATCAAGATTAACGGTTTTCTTTGCTTTTGGTTTTGGAATTTCCATGAAAATGGAATCTTCTTCCCCCGGAGATGGGACATTAACGTGTTCTCTAACTTTTTTCGTTGACGTCTCCGGGTTTTGTTCGGGTTCTTTTTGAGGTTTTAAAACATCGGGTGTAGGAACAAGAGGAAATCGACGTTCTTCAAAGCTCTTTAACCGCTCCTTGTGGTGATAGCATTAATTTGCTGACGAGGATTAGTTACGGTTTGACTTGGAAGAGTACCCGTATTTGAAGTAGAGGCTGGATTTTTGAAATCTATCAAAGGACTTGTCAACAACTTGTAACATTAGCCATTTAATTCTGCAAATTTTGACCTTGATTTTGAACATTCTTCAACACCGCATCGTTTGCCTTGACGTAGTTTTCAAAATCTGTTTTCAAAACACTATTTGTTGGAGGTTGGTAGGTAAAACTTGATTGATTGGTGGTGGTGGTGGTCGGTGTTTGGTATGTGGAAGCTTGGTAAACTTGATTTTGGTTGTTTTGATGGTTTTGATTAAAATTTCCTCCACGGTTTTGGTTGAAATTAGAATTGGTCTTGATAACGGTTTTGGTTGGTTTGGACATACGGTGATTGAAAACCTCAGAGTGGTCTCATTTGACTTGCAGATTGAAAGGTTGAGTTTCTTTGGAGAAATTACCAAATGGCAGCGGTTATGATTATCGTTAACATTGGTTGGCTATATCTTGGTGAAAAACGGGGGAGAAGAAAATCGTTTACCTCCTCGATGTTAACGACAATGGTTTAAAATTGTGATTTGATCCACAAGTGAATATACTTCCTCAAAGGCTTTGTACGGGGGGCAGGGTTAGTACACAACTAAGGCTTTCATTCTGATTCATATTTGTTCATCTTGAGATTCATTCTTCATCCTTTAGAGAAGCGGCTATTGTTGCATATCGAAAGAATTATTAAAGGCGAAGAATTAGAGAGAGTTGAGCATCCGTATCAATCTTGAATCACTAGCCCGACTTTGGAGTAACGAACTTTGCTTTCAATAATCGCTAAACCTTCTTGAGGCATCTTGTCCAAGAAATTGCCACCTGCTGCAGAATCTAAGGCATCTTGATCGTTTGAATTCAAAGAATTGTAAAAAGTATCGAGTTGGTGGAGTTCTGAAAAGCCATGGTGAGGACATTGACGAAGGAGTCCTTTAAAACGTTCCCATGCTTCGTTGAAGGCTTCGTTGGGCTTTTGGTAAAAAGTAATGATCTCATTCCGATAGTAAGTGGTTTTTGAAGGTGGGAAGTATTGGTTTATGAATTTTGAAACAAGGTCGTCCCATGTGAGAATTGATCTAGGAGGTTCCTTGTCTAACCAATCTCGGGCTTCACCGTCTAGAGAAAAAGGGAAAAGCAAAAGCTTAACCGAAGTGTTCGGAACTTCTGGATGTCTAAACGTTGAAGTGACCTTATTAAAAAATCGAAGGTGATTGTGGGGATCTTGTCTACCCGTAAACTTATTGCTTTGCACAAGATTGATTAAAGGTTGCTTAAGCTCGAAATTGTTAGCATTGATCGGTGGAACAACTATAGCATCTTCATACCCCTCGATGGGTGCTTGTAACATTTGGGCCATCGTTCGATTGTCGGCCATTGGAACAACGTTTTGTTCAACAATTGGTTCTTCTAAATCAAAATTTTCAACAACCGGAGTTTGTTGTTGACGACGTCTACGAGATTGCGAACGAGTGCGCATAAAAAGGAAAACTAACAATTAAAAAGCAAAATTTTACACTAATTTTTTTTTTTTTTTTTTTTTAACGGTTACACGAAAGAGACTTAAACCAAATAATCAACTACTTCACGGTAGCTCTTGAAAATTGCTTTTCAAGGTGAGCCGTACTTGGTAGAGACACAAAAGGCAAGTGTTAAAATTTGAATTACGAATTGGGAACAATTGCAAGTTCACCGGAAATTGAAATGATAATATCTCAATAGAAGATATTATTTGTTGGTGTTCGTTAACCAACTTGGTGAATTTTATTTTCTGAATTAAGACAATTTTTTATATTTTTGATTTTTCTATATTTTTTTTTTATCTTTTACTTATACTAAAAAGAAAAGGAAAATATATTTTTTTACTTTTTATATTTTATTTATTTTTTTTTTTGGATTTTTTTGGATTTATGACAAAATTTAACGTTCGAGGACGAAATGATAACTTCAAACCACAATCGACAAACACAAAACAAGAGAATCGCTTACACATTGGGGGGTAAGTCCCCCGGCAGACGGCGCCAAAAACATGATTCGCAATTTTACATCACTTAAAAAATATACTTATAGAGAAAAATAAGGAAATCCCCAAGAGTATCCTTTGAGAACAATTCCACTCACAAAGATATATATATAAAATACGTATATTAAACCGGGCAAGTATGATCACCCGGGTCGTTTCCCCAATGACTCGTGTAATGGAAACCTCGTTTAAGTTTAGATCCTGATTTGAATAAGAGAAGAGATATTTTTGATTTAAATATACTCACTAAAAATAAAGGCATAATTAAAACAACTAATAACAAATCAAACTAATTACGAAAGTAAATAAAATGCAAATTAAGAAAACAATTACAATTTAAATCTTAAAAATGAAAACTAGATTCCTAAAGCTAAATTAATTTCTAAAGAAAATTTCACATCACACTATCTGATGTGAAAAAGAAAAAATAATTTTTTAAGTGCTTTTTGGATTTTTATGAATTAAATTCTATTAAATCTAAATTAAATTCTAAAAATAGAAATTAAATTGATAAAAACTAAGAAAAATACTTTTTAAACTGAATTAATTCTAAATTACTTAAAAAGATGAGAAAAACATTTTTTTTTATTACTAATTTTTTTATATTTAAAAGATTAAAATTTAAAGTTAAAGTTGAAAATTAAAAACTAAAGGTTTGAAAATTAAATTTTTAAAAATATAAAACTTAAACTAAAAATTATATAAAAATACTTTTTATAAAAAGAAATAATGCAAAAAAATTAATTTTATCAAAAGCCCTAATTTTTAATGATAAATTTTAAACTAATATAAAGTAATTAAACTAAAAACCTAATATAATATTTATAAAAACTATTTTTATAAACTAACCAATTTAATCAAAATCATGGGTAAAAATGAATAAACACAGAAAGATAAGGGTAGGCGGGGAAAAATTTAGTGTTTATATAAAAAACACAAGTTTGAATCACTTTACAGATAGCAGCCCTTACCTAAGGGACTTTAACAGACTAAACTATTAAACTAACTAAGGACTAACTATGCAATTAACTAAGGACTAACTGCGTAATTAACAAGGACTAACTGTGTAACTTTTAAACTAACAGAAACTTTAAAAAATGCAAGACAGGCCCCTGCAGCACCTAACTTTTAACAAACAGCATCCCTTTTTGATTTAAAAAGCTTATTTACTGACTTTTTTAAGACAACTTTTATAAAACTCTTAACTCTAACTTATTTAAAATAAGCTGTATGAGCTTATTAGCTTATAAGCTCTTATCAGCTTAGTATTCTACCTCTCAAAACAAAGTAAACAAAGCAGATTCAAGTCACTTGACAGATTCTTACTACTTAATAAATTCTGCTTAATCAAACATTAGCAAATCCTACAACTTATTTAACTACTGCTAGAACAATAGATAACCAACTACCCACAGCTTATGAAGAAAGCAGAGTAAGAACAAATACAAAACAAATAGTGTGTACCTTGGCTTTCCAGCATGAACAGGAAAGTGAACCAGCTTATTGTGGACTTATGGCTTAATCCACATAAGCTCAATCTCAAACCAACAATCCTAATCTAGCCCTACTGCTGACCATCAGCCTACTACCCTTGATACCTTAGCAGCCATCCAATTCCAATAGGTATCAAGCCTTCATTATATGAACACAATAACAAATACTTTGACAGAATTTTAATGAAGAAGCAAATTGATATGAAATAATTCTTTTATTAATACTGAAATAGTTTCTTACAATACGAAATAAAAATAACAGGAAATTGAAATTACATAAAAATTACTAAAAACGAAATCGACAAAATTAAACTATTACAAAATAAACTAAAAATCACCAAAAAATTACTACTCCTTAAGCTGGAATGATGGGGGGGTATTTATACCCGAAGCTTGAGCTCACCTCCTTCTCTAGATCCTTCTATTCATCTTCATCTCAGCCCTTCGATCAAATCTCTTTCCTTGATTTTCATCTCAATCGTTAGATTAATATGTGTGCACCCGGATCAATGATGTGGCATATGGAGTGTGTTAGTTATGTGAGTGTAAACTCTCACACACGTCACATCACCCAATCGTATCCTTAGATTATGCCAGGGAGGAATGGGTTAGGTTTATGATTGATGGTGACAGGATGGTTAAGGATTGTGAGAGGGTTATTAACCCTATGGTTAATTAGTGTGGGGATGAGTGGTTAAGAAACTAGGGTTCATGGGTGTTCTTGAGTTGTTCGTGTGTGAGTGAGTGTGTTTTGATCACATTTGGGGGAAATAAGGTGCACAGTAACTGTAAAAGGGTTTATAAGTTTAACCGGGTTGGTCGGGTTAGGGTTCGGGTTGAATTGGGTTAGGGCTAAGGTTGTGATTGGATGAGAGGTAGATCCATGGGTAGTTTGACCCGGTCATTTGACCCGCGCTTTTTGTAACATTGAGGTAATTACATAACTGGCCCTTGTGTTTGGTAAGCACAACTCCAAGTTATAAACAACTTTCACCAAATGCAAAAACAACCCTTGTATTTATAAAACAAATGGAATGGGGTTTTGGTTGACTGTGGGTTAACTGCAGTTGACTGTAGAAGGCTGAGGCATGATCTCTCTGGCTTCGGCTTTGATTTCTTTAGCTTCTTGATCACTCATCCGTTCTCGTGTTCGTTTTTGACTGATTTCTTGTGATATTTGACATATCCATACCTGCACACATAAAACTCAGATACAAGCACATTTTTGCCATTTTTGATCCGTTTTGGGTTGAATTGGGCCTTTTTAAGCATAAATTGATATGTGTATTCTACACTTATCAAAATTCCCCAAACTAAACGATTGTGTGTCCTCACGCAATATTACATGCCTTATAACCAAATACCTCGAAAATTCCCCAAACTAAACCTTTGAAAAGTAGCAAAGAGTTTTGTTTAAGAGATCACAAGTTATAAAACACCCGACTTCCCATTTTCTAAGATTTTTCTCTTTTTATGATTTTTCTTGATTATTAACTACCTAACTACAATTTATTTGTGTTGACATAATGCAATGTTTTCATTACCACATTGGTAACTTTTAGGATCATAGAACAAAAAGCACAATTAAGCGTCTAAAAGATAACTTCATCATCCCCGATTTTTCACTTTTCCCATGCTAAGCTTAAAAACAAGATCATCGTTAATTACAAGTCATGACACTAACACTACTCATAAATACTAATTGTGTACTTACTTTTCCTCCCGCAAATCCTACTTTTGTATCTCAGGATTTTACTTAAGTCATATACCCGAAGGCTCTTTAAGACTTTTGTTTCGATACTTATTAATTCAGAAAATAAAGTGTATGGTGCGTGATGGTATAGAACGCAATAATTAGCTCTTAGACCCATTTCAAAAATCGAATAGCAATCAAGAATAAAAGTCCACATCGAGGTAACCAAAATTTGGCTTTTATTAGGCTACTTAAGCAAGGCACCATTCATGTCATATACTCCTAAGGCTTCTTTAGTCATGATTGGACCAATCTCATTTGCAACCATAATCCCCTTAGCTCTTTAAGCACAAAACAAGACAAAAATTAAAGCAACTTTATTAAACCTCAGTCCTTTAGTAGGCTACACAATCGGCCACGCTCTCCGACAAGAGCGCAAACATATTCGACTTCGGATTATATATAAAAACCGGTGCCTTTTATCTCGAGCCACATCGATAGCGAGTCGACAAGAGGTTATTCTACTTATTATGATTCACCGGAACTCTACCTTATATGAAACTCCAACATTCGGCCACGCCTCCGACACGAATGAGTAATCTAGGCAGAGATACTTAATTATTATAGTTTTATATAATATGCCAAATTAAGTATTCCTGATGTGTACTCATCCTAATCACAAAGGAACTAAAGAAAACTTCTATTAGCTAATTATTAACCAAAAAACCATACAACTCTATTTATTAAACATTTATATATAGAGGTGAAACATGCTAATGGGAGAAAAAGCCACAAGTAATACATATGAGCTTGAAAGAAAACCAACTATTCTACGTTTAATATCATGACTTATAAATAACACTATCATTTCTCGTTCTTCACAAAAGAAATTTTGCAAATGCTTAGCCTTATAAAATCCAACTTGGCATATTTAAAATCTACTTGAGATTAGCACAATTATTATTATTATTATTTTTTTTTTTTGATTAAAAATTTAAAATTTTTACTATTTTTGTGGGAGAACCGGGTACGTGAGAAACACAATAAGCAAGCACATCAAATCGATAGATTCCCTCCCCAAACTAAAATGAAACATTGTCCTCAATGTTTAAAGTCGGGTTCCTACGAAAATCTAAGCCGTTTATTAAGTAGACAAAGATAATTCGTTAATCGATAAGATAAAAGGATATGGATCTCCCCAAACTAATTTCACACAAAGGATGAGAAACTCGAGTGCACCGGAATGAGGCATCGGACACGAGAGGATTCTTGAAATGTTGGGTTAATCCTGCCAAATCACAACACAGACAACAAACAACGAGAAACGAAGAGGATGGGCCCCTCAACATCACAACACATTAGAGGTTAGAAAATAGAAAGAAAAGGATAAGCATGGGGTGAACTCCCACGAAGCGGCTTGTTTTTAATCACCGAGTCGCAAGCTCGACTCGATCCCTGAATTTAGTTGTCCTTAGGGAGAGCAAATAGAAACGTTTATTGAAACTGCCACTAGATTATGAAACGTGATGATTCCGGGATCAAAAACAAAATTCTCACTTTTAAGGAAAAATGAAAGAAATTCCGTATTGTAAGTGAAGAAAGGGAAGAAATTCATCCTGATAAATGCAAAGGAATTGACATCTTCAACATTTAGAGGAAACGTCTTCTTACTTTGGTAGAAATTAAGCACAACATTCTTCAAATATTATTTGGTGGTTCTTGCCGGAGGTAGAAGAAATGATGGTTTTTGAAAGCTAAAAAGAGTCCGGAGGGAAATGTTCTCTTTTAAATTTCTTCTCCAATGTTACACAGTTTTTATCATGAATGGCATGATAAACTAGTATACCTGGTTTGAATACTTTGTCCTCGTTTCCGAGAGAATTCAAGATAACACTAGCCGACAACTCCGCAGTGAAAGGCGAGTCGGAATCTAACAAAGGATGTGGTAAAATACTTGATTTGGTGGTAGAGTCAAATGAAATGGTTAAATCCTTTTTCAAGTCCTTTGGTTTGGAGAGATGATCATTAAAATCAATTGGATTATCAAAAGTGATTCTAATCGGCATGACAATGGTATCAATTGGAACATCACTTGAGATTTCATCTTCTTTTTCCTTGATTTCTTCAACTTCTTGAGAAAGAGGTTTTGGTTTTTTATGTAAGTAGTAGCCAAGTACAAACCTATCTTTTCCGCACGTATCTCTCCACGCCACATTAGAGTCACACTCATTTTCCACACAAATCGGATCAACGAGAAAAACATCGGCGTCTTCCATGAACAAACCTTCTCTCCGGTGAGAGTAGGGGAAGTAGGATTGCTACTTGAAACTTCAAAAATGGAGGTGGGTGGTGGGTGAGTCAATTCCCGGTGGAATCGAAACGTTTCCTTGTGGTGAAGTAAGTGTGATGGAAGAAGAAAACTTAATCTCGACATCCTTATCGTTTTCTTCAAAGAGAGGATTTACGTTGCTGGATTTGAAACTATCATTGAATTCGAAAAGAGAATTTGAGGTAATTTGAAATGTTTCTTCTTGAAAGTCCTTTTTAAGAATGGAAACATCATCACCCGGTGGTAATGAGTTAGGAAGAGTGAATTCATCGGTGAATTCCTCGAAAGTAGAATCACTAGTCTTCATGGAGGAGAAACTTAGGAAAAGGAATCATCGGTTTGAATAGTGGGACTGCCACTATACATCTGAGCATCTAATCCATCAAAACCAAAGGTATTTCGGAACGTTAAAAATATCAATCATGTTGATTGATTCACTTTTTGAATACCATTAAGTTTCGATTTCTCACTTTGCATGTTCAACGTTAAACTTTCATTTCCATCACGAAGGATCAACTTTTCGTCGTAAACATCAATTAAAGCTCGTGCGGTTCGTAAAAATGGTCTTCCGAGAATTAAAGGAATTTGTTCGTCGGGAACGTAATCAACAACTACGAAATCGGCTGTGGTATGTTATTTTTCTACCGGGACAAGCACATCCCCCCCTTACAAATCCATCCGGTCGTCAATGTTGACGGTTGGCTAAACTCAAGAGTCATTTGGGTTGATTTCAAGGTGGTAAAAACTACTATGAAGTCCGAAAGAGGCATTAAGTTGATACTGGCTCCTAAATCGGCTTTAAACCTTGACAGATCAAGCTTTGGAAAAATCACATGGTATGGTAAATCGACAAGAATCTCCCAATTTCTCGGGTAATTTCTTAAGAATTACGGCACTACAATTTTCACTCAACGGAGTATTAGCAAGTTCTTCAAGTTTTTCCTTATTAGCGCAAAGATCTTTAAGCATTTTTGTGTATTTCGGCATTAGAATCAATGCATCCGCAAGAGAAATATTGAAATGAAGTTGTTTAAACATTTTCCAAAACTTTTGAAGTTGAACCTTATCTTTTTCTTGCCTTTTTTCTACATTTCTTCTTTCCGGGTAAGGAAGCTTAAGTTCATATGTTTTAGGATTATTGACAATTCCCTCTTGATTAACTTTTGTTGTTGTTTGAGAATTTGTCTCTTGAACTTTTTGGGTTAGAGGAGGCGGGACATGTTCCGTTCCTTTTCCACCACCGGCGGTGGAATCGGAGGTCCATCGTATGAGGCACCACTACGAGTGGTAATTGCCTTGGCTTCGTTCCTAGGGTTTGGAATGGTATTGCTAGGTAAAGAACTTGAAGTTGAAGGTTGGTTGCTATGATAACTTTGCATGAAACTGAGCATCATCTTCTGAAAATCATCTTGCTTCTTTTGAGAATCATTGTAAACTCTTTGAAAATCATTTTGGGTTCTTTGAAAATTATCCAACTTCATTTGCAAGTTATTCATGTTCGCATCATTAGCTTTAGAATAACTTTCAAATTCTGTTTTAGACACACTATTTATTAGAGGTTGGTAAGGTAAAACTTGATTGATTGGTGGTTGATTGGTTGGTGGTTGATTGGTTGGTGGTTGGTATGGTGGAGCTTGATAAACTTGATTTTGGTTGTTTTGACGGTTTTGATTAAAGCTTGTTCCACGGTTTTGGTTGAAATTAGAATTGGTTCCTTGGTAACGATTTTGGTTGGTTTGGACATTCGGTTGATTGAAACCCGGTGGTTTCATTTGACTTGCCAAATTGGAAGGTTGGTTTCTTTGGAGAAAATTACCAACGGCTGCGGTTTGTTGAAATTGTTGGATGTTGTCATGAAAAATAGGAAAATCGTTTCCACCTCGAGTTAACGGACAATGATTAAAATGGTGATTCGATCCACAAGTGACACATACTTCCTCAACTGCTTTGACTGGTGCAGGAGTAGTAACAACTAAAGCTTTCATTTGGTTTAACATTTGGTTCATCTTGTTAGTCATCTTATCCTCGAGAGAAGCGGCTATTTGTTGCATATCGAAAGATTTATTAGAAGGTAAAGTATTAGAAAGAGGAGCATCCGTACTCATTCTTGAATCATTAGCACGACTTCTTGAGTAACGAACTTTTGAGACTCAACAAAGAAAAGATTCGTGAAAAGGATGATATCCTTGCTTCAAAGTTTATGGAAATCTTCCGTAATCTTCACTTGAGATAAAGTTTCGCGGATGCTCTCATTCATATGCCCAAAAGTTATGGCTCCGATGTGTTAAAAAAATCTTAACAACAAAGACAAGTTAAATGATTAACCAAAAACCATTGAATGAAAATTTTAGTGCGGTTGTTCCTAAAAAGCTTCCAGAAAAGCAAGGTGACCTCGTCGATTTTCTCAATCCATTGTGACTTTTTCAGATTTGGATAGTTACTTAGCCTTTGCCCGATTTAGGTGTCTATTATCAAATCTTATGGGCCTTTATCCCATTTGGAAAAAGCTCAACTCTCAGCCTAAACACGAAACAAAAATGGTATTAGAATTAGCCACCGTAACAATTCCAAACCAACCGTGTAGCTGAAAATGGTTTTTGTCCAAATTAGGAAAGTTTTACTTTCCCGCCTGATTTTCGTTGTTCTGATTTAATAGCCGAAATCCTCGAACGTACCATCTGATACTCGGAGGCGAACCCATACTTTAGGACGGCTCATGCTTTAAATCGAATGTAACGAGGGAGAGAATTACTCTTATAATGATTAATCAATCTTTAACCCTTAAATGTAGGTGGATGGTCACCTTCCATTTTCATACAACAATCTCGAATCATTGAAGCAAGATCTGATCTCAATGATGTCACTTGTTGAAGAATACTCACAAGAAGTACTTGATTTCCGATGTCCGTTGCTATACAACAATCCTTCTGCCGTACTTCGATCCGATTGTTTCTAATTCAGTCTCAACAACTAAACTCCTTTTGATGAAAGTGATTTTCTACTCTTTGAGGAAGCCGATCTTTTATAGCAATCGATGAAGAACCATTTCACCATTTTTAATGCTACGTACTATAGATCCCTGAGGGTGACATTCTCATTCATCTGCAGGCACTTCTCAACAATGAACCATTACCTCAGCCGCAAACCAAGAGATTACACACCCAGATTTCAAAAAGCGATCTAAAGTGTTTTAAGAATCAAAAGAATCTTAGAAGAAAATCCCGAATCGACTTAAAGAGTTACCTCCCGCATCTCGAGTATTCTTCTTAGAGGAAAATAACATCTTCCAGTTATAATTCAAAAGATATGAGCCAAAAAAAAAACCATCACTCATATAATGTTCTAAAAAACCCGAACAACAAGCATTCGCATGAACTTTCCTGATATCAAAGGCATAGATCCAGAGTTTTGCTCACACAAAATCCTTTTAGAAGATGATTACCAACCTTCAGTCCAAAATCAAAGGAGGGTTAACCCTAAAATCCACGACGTCATCAAGAAAGAAGTAGAAAAACCTCTGACGCAGGATTGATTTATATCCAATCTGCCGGATAGTCCAAGGGTTAGTCCATCCATTGTGTTCCTAAAAAAGGTGGTATAGAACGTTGTCCACAAACGAAGAAAATGCACTGGTGCCTTACAAGATTAGTCACGGGAGGAGATTTGCATCAGAGCTATCGAAAATTGAACGAGCGACTTGTAAAGACCATATTTCCGTTACCTTTCATGGACCAGATTTAGAGCGTTACCGCAAACGAGTTTATTGTTTCTTAGATGTGTTTTTTTCCTGGGTATTTTCAAATTCCCGTGCACCTAAAGATCAAGAGAAAACTACTTTCACGTGCACATAACGGAACTTTCGCGTACCGTCGTATGCCATTCGGTTTGTGCAATGCTCCCGGAACTTTCCAACGTTGTATGATTGCCATTTTTCACGATATGATAGAGAAAACAATGGAAGTTTTCATGGATGATTTTTCATTCTTTGAGATCTATTTTCGTCGTGTCTTGCCAATTAAGATTAAAATGCTTAAAAGATGTGAAGACACCAAATTATGCACTAAATTTGGGAAAAAGAAGCCATTTCCATGATAAAAGAAAGGAATGTTTGAGACATAAGAATCTCTAGAAAATGATTGAAGTCGATAAAGCCAAAAATGTGTCATATTCTAAGCTTCCTCATCCAACAACCGTCCAAAGAATCTGAAGTTTTCTCGGCAATCTTGGATTCTATCGAAGTTATCAAAGACATTTCCAAAATCTCTCGACCCAAGACGCCATCTCTTATAGCAAAAACACTCCTTTCATTTTTTCAAGAAGATTGCATTCTGCCTTTCAAACATTGAAAAAGAAGCTGACCGAAGCTCCAATTCTCCTTGCTCCGAATTGGGACCAACCTTTTGAAAATCATGTTCGATCAAGTGATTAAGCCAATGGAGCGGTTTTAAGGGCAAAGGATTGAGACATTTCCGACCAATTCATTACGCTAGTAAGAGAACAATGACTGAAGCAGAAACACATTTACACAAACAACCGAGAAAGAATGCTTGCATTTGTTTATGCTTTCGAGAAGTTCCGCTCATATCTAATCATTAACAAAGTGTTGTTTACACAGACCACTCCGCTTTGAAATATCTTTTCAAAAGAAAGACGCCAAGCAAGATTGCTTCGTGTGGTCCTTACTCCTTCAAGAATTTGAATTTTAGAAGTTACAGATACCAAATAGGAGATGAAACTATGCAGCCGATCACCTCTCTCGTGCCTTGAACACCCTTATGAGAATATTTTTGATCCAAAAGAGATTACCGAGACTTTTCCTTTAGAGACTTTAAGTGTGTTAACTTCTAAAGACCAAAGTACCCCGTGGTTCGCCGATTTTGCTAACTACCACGCGGGGAAATTTATTAAAAAAGGAATGTCGACTCCCAAAGAAAAACAAGATTCTTTAAATATAGTAAAACATTAATTTTTGGGATGACCCTTCTTTCAAGACTTGTGCGATCAATGAATCCGAAGGAGTGTAGATGGCAAAAGAATCTCTCGAAATTCTCGAAGCTTGTCACATGTACAAGTGGACCCACCGGGGAGACACTAGAACGGAGCCACTTACCGCCAAGAAGTTTTTGATGCCGATTTTATTGGCCTAGACCATTTATAATGATGCCGTACAATTAAGTGAAATCTTGTGATGCTTGTCTAAGGCAAGGCAAAATCTCTCAACGTGATGAGTTCATGCCAGGCCTCAAAACGCAATCCAAGTTTGTGAGATTTTCGATTTATGGGGAATTGATTTTATTGGACCCTTTTTTCCGTCCATCTAGGGGTAACAAATAATTCTAGTAGCCACGATATCTTTCAAGTGTGGTTGAATCAAAGCGCTCCCCACCAACGATGCTCAGTAGTTTTAATCTTAATCCCTTATCTCTCCGGATTCGGTGCCCGAGAGCAATCATAAGCGATCGTGGGACCCATTTTTGTAACGACCAAATTTGATCGAGTTATGTCTAAATATGGTTCCACCCATCGACTCGACTTCCTTACCACCCCTCGAATACGAGTGTTCAAGTTGAAAGTCATACGAATCGAGGCTCTCAAAAAAATTTTGAGGAGAACGGTAGGAAAACCGTAGCTTCATGGTCATATAAGTTATATGATGCATTATGGTCTTTCAGAACCGCTTACAAGACTCCTAATTGATGTACTTCACCGTATAAATTGTCTATGGAAAAGCGTGTCACGTACCAGTTGAGCTAGAACACAAGCGTATTGGCTCTTAATGCATGCCAACTTCTGATTAAAGAGACTCAGCTATCTTCGAAAGCTTCAACTCAATGAACCAGTGAGGCGATTCGTGATCAATCTTCTGGAGAATTCCTAAACTACAAGGAGAAACAAAGAAGTTACACGATTCTAAGATAAAGAACAGAAATCTTCAATGTAGGTGATCAAGTCTTACTTTCATCCTCCCGATAAAGATTTTCCTTTTTCTCTACGAGAAAGCTTAAGTCCGTTGGTCCGGACCTTTCACAATCACCGAAGTTTATCCTTATGGCACTACTAGCCCAGTTGTCTCATGCCGATGGTTCAAAATTTTCAAATTCAATGCCACCTGTCTCAAGCATAGACTAAGGAGGGGATACACCACCATTGGTTATCCCGGACCTCCAGACTTTCCCTAAGGACAACTAAATTCAGGGATCGAGTCGAGCTTGCGACTCGGTAATAAAAAAACAAAGCCGCTTCGTGGGAGTTCACCCCATGCTATCATTTTATTTTCTATGTTAATTTTCTAACCACGTAATGGTTGTGAAGTTGAGGAGCCACACTCTTCGTTTTCTTCGTTGTATTGTTGTCTGTGTGTGTGATTGGCAGGATAACCAACAATTTCAAGAATCCTCTCGTGCCCGATGCCTCATGTCCGGTGCACTCAGAGTTCTCATCCTTTGTACAAAAGTATTTTGGGAGATCAATATCCATTTCATCATTATCGAATAAAACGAATTATCTTGTCTACTTAATAAACGGCTTAGATTTTTCGTAGAACCCGACTTAACACATTGAGGACAATGTTTCTTTTTAGTTTGGGGGAGGGAATCTATCGATTTAGAATGTCTTGCTTATTGTGTTTCTCACGTACCAGTTCTCCCCACAAAAATAGCAAAAATTTTAAATTTTTAATCTAAAAAAAAAAAATATATATAAAAAAAAAAAATTTATAATAAGACAAAAAAGTATGAATTATATATACTAAAATTTCTTAATTTTATATTTTTTTTAGGTTTCCGCTGGTAAGAATAAGAAGTAATTTTTGCCCATTGAACGTGTTTGATTCTAGCTTTCTTCCTTAACAATTAATGATGATAGTTTAATGCTCATCTCATATAACTTTAAACAGAATCTAGACCTTGAATCGTTAGCAAAAGAAAACTTGTGCAATCTCAAGTAGAATTAAATATGCCAAGTTGTATTTTATAAGGCTAGAGTATTGGCTAAATTTCTTTTGTGAAGAACAAGAATGATAGTGTTATTTCTAAGTCATGACATTAACGTAATAATAGTTGGTATTTCTTTCAAGCTCCATATGGGTTAATTGTGGCTTTATCTCACCATTAGGTTTGTTTCACCTCTAAGATATAAATTTTTAATAAATATTAGTTGCTATGGTTTTTTGGTTAATAATTAGCTAATAGAAGTTTTCCCTTTAGTTTCCTTATGTATTAGGAATTAGTACACATAAGAAAAATCAGAATACTCAATTGGCTTAAAAAAATACAAAAATTTAATAAAATAAGTATACGTCTTCCAATTTACTTCATCTTGTCGGAGCGTGTCCGATGATGGAGTTTTCATATAAGGTAGAGGTCCGGTGTCATAATAAGTAGAATAACCTCTTGTCGACTCGCTATCGATGTGGCTTCGAGATAAAAGGCACCGGTTTTACTTATATAATCCGAAGTCGAAATATGTTTGCTACATCTTGTCGGAGGCGTGGCCGATGTTGTAGCCTACTAAAGGACTGAGGTTTAATAATGTTGCTTAATTTTTGTCTTGTTTTGTGCCTTAAAGAGCCTAAGGGTATATGGTGCAAATAAGATTGGTTCATTCTTGTCTTAAAGAGCCTTAGGGTATATGACATGAATGGTGCCTTGCTTAAGTAGCCTAATAAAAGCCAAATTTTGGTCGCCTCGATGTGGACTTTAATCTTGATTGCATTTGATCTTTTGAAAAGAGCTAGGAGTTAATTATTGCGTTCTTAACCATTACACTTTATTTTTGGAATTAATAAGTATCGAAACAAAAGTCTTAAAGAGCCTTCGGGTATATGACTTAAGTAAAATCCTGAGATACAAAAGTAGGATTTGCGGGAGGAAAAGTAAGTACACAATTAGTATTTATGAGTAGTGTTAGTGTCATGACTTGTAATTAACAATGATCTTGTTTTTAAGCTTAGCATGGGAAAAGTGAAAAATCGGGGATGATGAAGTTATCTTTTAGACACTTAATTGTGCTTTTTGTTCTATGATCCTAAAAGTTACCAATGAGGTAATGAAAACAATACATTATGTCAACACAAATAAGTTGTAGTTAGATAGTTAATTATCAAGAAAAAATCATAAAAAGAGAAAAATCTTAGAAAATGGGAAGTCGGGTGTTTTATAACTTGTGATCTCTTAATTCTCTCAATAAAAATCTTTGCTACTTTTCAAAGGTTTAGTTTGGGGAATTTTCGAGGTATTTGGTTATAAGGCATGTGATATTGCGTGAGGACACACAATCGTTTAGTTTGGGGAATTTTGATAAGTGTAAAATACACATATCTATTTATGCTTAAAATAACCCAATTAAACCCAAAACAGACCAAAAATGGCAAAAATATGCTTGTATTTGTGTTTTGTTTGTGCAGGTATGGATAAGTCAAGAATCATAAGAAAACGGTCAAAAACGAGCAAGCACGGACACGAGAATCAGAAGAGTACAAAGCCGAAGCCAAAGATCCAAAGCCTTAGCCAATTTGCAATTTCCGAAAGTCATTTATTACTTGAAAGAGAGAAAAGAAAGACAAGGACCAAATGTGTAAACCTTCCAAAGATCAACAGTTTTAACTGTCAAAAAAAGGAGCGGGAACTTCTTTTACTATTCATCGTCTTCTTCATTTCACCCCCATGGTAAAACAAGGGGCAAATCAAATAAAAGGCGCGGGTCATATACCCGGGTCAAACTACCCATGGATCTACCTCTCCATCCAATCAACAACCTTAGCCCTAACACCAATTCACCGAACCCTAAACCCACCTACCCGTTATAAACCTTATAAACCCTTTTACATGTTACTAGGTGCACCTTAATTCCCCCAAATGAGATCAAAACACACTCACTCACACCGAACAAATACCCAACTCAAGAACACAACCCATGAACCCTAGTTTCTATAACCACCATCCCCACACTAAAGTTAACATAAGGGTTAATAACCCTCTCACAATCCTTAACCATCCTGTCACCATCAATCATAAACCTAACCCATTCCTCCCTGGCATAATCTAAGGATACGATTGGGTGATGTGACGTGTGTGAGAGTTTACACTCACATAACTAACACACTCCATATGCCACATTCATTGATCCGCCGGGTGGCACGACATATATAAATCTAACGATTGAGATGAAAATCAAGGAAAGAGATTTGATCGAAGGGCTGAGATGAAGATGAATAGAAGGATCTAGAGAAGATGGTTAGCTCAAGTTTCGGGTATAAATACCCCCATCATTCCAGCTTCAAGGAGTAATTTTTTAGTGGTTATATTTGTTAGATTAAAAGTTGTTTAAGTAGTTTTTTATGTAATTTCAATTTCCGGTTATTTCATTTCGTATTGTAATAAACTTATTTCAGATTTATTAAAAGTCTTATTTATAGTAATTCGTGTCCTACATTTAAATTCTGTTGAAAAATTAGGTGTTTTGTGATTGTTATTGCTGTCATGTAGATCAAGACATTGACACTCCTGGAATTGGATGGCGGCTAGAGTGTTTTCAAGGGTTTTTTAGAGCTGAGGGTCGCTTATAGTGGATAGTATAGATTGTTGTATGGTTTGATTGTAGCTATGTGATTAAGCCATAAGCCCACACAGCTTATTGCTTTCCTGTTCATGCTGGAAAGCCAAGGTACACACCATTTACGTTTTACAGTTGTCCTTTTTCTTTTTCCTAATAAGCTGTTGGTTATCTATTGTTCTAGCAGTAGTTAAATAAGTTGTAAAGGATTTTGCTCATGTTGAATTCAGCCAAATTTATTAAAGTAGTAAGAATTCTGTCAAGTGACTAGAATCTGCTTTGTTTACTTTGTTTTGAGAGGTAGAATACTAAGCTATAAGAGCTTAAAGCTAATAAGCTCATACAGCTTATTTTAAATAAGTTAGAGTTAAGAGTTTTATAAAAGTTGTCTTAAAAAAGTCAGTAAATAAGCTTTTTAAATCCAAAAGGGATTGAGCTGTTGTTTAAAAGTTAGGTGCCTGCCAGGGGCCCTGTCTTGCATTTTTTTAAAGTTTCTGTTAGTTTAAGAAAGTACACATTAATCCATGTTAAGTTATGCATTAGTCCTTGTTATTTGCCATAGTTAGTCCTTAGTTAGTTTTAATAGGTATTAGTCTTTTAAGTCCCTAGGTTAAGGGACCTGCTTCTTTCAGTGATCAAACTTTGTGTTTTTATATAAAACTAAATTTTTCTTCCCCGCCGGTACCCTTATCTTATCTGTTTTATCATTTTTAAAACCCATGTGTTTTGGTTTAAATTGGTTAGTTTAATAAAAATAGTTTTTATAAATAATAAATTAGGTTTTTAGTTTAATTACTTAAATTAGTTTAAAATTACTCATTAAAAATTAGGGCTTTTAATAAAATTAATTTTTTGCATTATTTCTTTTTATAAAAAGTATTTTTATATAATTTTTAGTTTTAAGTTTTATATTTTTAAAAAATTTAATTTTCAAAACCTTATAGTTTTTTAATTTTCAACTATTAACCTTTAAATTTAATAATCTTTTAAATATAAAAAATTAGTAAAATAAAAAAAAAAATGTTTTTCTCGATCTTTTTAAGGTAATTTAGAATTAATATTCAGTTTAAAAAGATTTTCTTAAGTTTTATCAATTTAATTTCTATTTTTAGAATTTAAAATTAGATAAACATAATTTATTCATAAAAAAAAAATCCGAAAACCCTAAAAATTATTCTTCTTTTTCCTAAAATTTTCTTTTAGCATTACTTAAGGTTTAGGAATCTAGTTTTTTCATTTAAGATTTAAATTGCATTTGTTTTCTTAAATGGTCGCATTTATATTTACTTTCGTAATTAGTTTAATTTGTAAATTAGTTGTTTAATTGTTCCTTCAATTTAGTAGTATAATTAAATCAAAAATATCTCTTTTCTTATTCAAATCAATCATTCCGAACGAGATCGAGGTTTCCATTGCACTAGTCATTGGGGAAACGACCCGGGTGATCATACTTGCCCGGTCAAATATACGTATTCTATATATATATCTTTGTGAGAGGAATTGTCCAAGGGATACTTGGGGATTTCCTTAATTTCTCTATAAGTATATTATTTTACGTGTATGTAAAATTGCGAATCAAGCATCATCTAGTTTATCCGACCAGGAGGCACGATTTTCTCCCACGGTTCTTTCAAGAATACGCTTTAAAAACACGATGTGAGGACACCGTCAACTATGCCCACATTTTTAGTGGGTATAAGCGGTGAGAGACGATGAGTTACTCCATACTTTTAAGCATGACCCTTTGTAAATTGGTCGTTGCCGAAGTGAGTTCCTACGTATCACTTATGAAGCTCCCGGTGCACGCAAATCGAGAGAAAGAGTTTTTTTCAAAAATTTACAAACAACTCGGGCTCATAGGTGTGGAGCGCTTTTGCTTCACCCATTTCGACAAGTAGTCAACAGCCACGAGAGTACTTTTCCCTCATGAAGACGGGAACGCACCAATACAATCAATGCCCCAGATGTCAAGATGTCGCAAAACTTGGATGGAGTTTTGTGGCATCTCATCACGTTGCGTAATTTTTCCTTGACGTTGACAAATGTCACAATGGGTGACAAAGTCATGGGCATCCTTGTAGATGG
This sequence comes from Tanacetum coccineum, assembly GCA_026074375.1. NCBI lineage: Eukaryota > Viridiplantae > Streptophyta > Magnoliopsida > Asterales > Asteraceae > Tanacetum > Tanacetum coccineum. The sequence continues at coordinate 14,699 of BQNB010007300.1, read as the reverse complement.
TGGGCCAATAGAATCCTGAATCAAAGATTTTTCTTGCTGTGTAGTTGGCACCATAGTGTCCCCCAGTAGGTCCACTGTGGCAAGCTTTGAGAATTCTAAAGCTCTTGCCCAGAAACACAACGTCTGATCACTTGGTCAAGCACAGTTTTTAAACAGAAAGGGATCATCCCAGAAATAATGCTTGACATCCTTGAAGAATTTATTTTTTGTTGATGTCAATCCTTGATAACAAATTTCCTTCCCCGCATGTAGTTTGCAAAATCGGCAAACCATGGGTACTATCATCTTAAGAGAATATATCCAAGGGTTTGAGAGGAAATCTTCATTTTAATGCCTGTTCTCGAACTTATCTTGGTGAGGATTTTCCAGTCTTGAAAGATGATCTGCAGCAAGATTTTCAGCTCCTTTTTTGTCTCGAACATCAATGTCAAATTCTTGGAGCAATAAGATCCACCGCATGAGTCTTGCCTTAGCATCCTTCTTGGCAAAGAGATACTTGATGGCAGAGTGGTCAGTATACACTATGCTTTTGGACATGACAAGATATGAACGAAATTTCTCAAAGGCATACACTACAGGCCAAGTATTCTTTTTTCTGTGTAAGAGGTAGTTGATTATTGAGCCTCATTCATAGTCCTTGCTAGCATAGTGTATAGTTTTGAAAATGCTTGTTTTTTTTCTTTGCCCGAGGACTGCCACCCAATTGGCGAGATCGCATAGCACGCACATCTCCGTTCAAAAGGCAAGTCCCATGTCGGGAGCATTAAGATCGAGCCTCCGTTAGTTTTTCTTTGAAGTGTATTAAAGGAATCGATAAGCAACTCTTCAGAAAAGACAAATGGAGTTTCCTTTTCAAAGCAGAATGAGTCATAGACGGGCAAATTTTGAGAAGTCCATGAATAATCGCGTAAAACCGGCGTGCCCAAGGAAACTACGGACACCTTTGACAGAAGTCGGATGAGGGAGTTTAGCTATTACTTCGACTTTAGCTCTATCAACCTCAAGTCCCGACTTAGAAATTTTGTGTCCGAGAACAATGCCTTCCTTCACCATGAAATGGCTCTTTTCCCAGTTTAAAGACAAATTGGTGTCTTCACCTAACATCCGCTTCAACATTTTTTCTAAATGGGATAGGCACGTAGAGAAAGAGTCCCCAAAGACCGAAAAGTCATCCATAAATACTTCCATCGTTTTTTCAATCATATCGTGGAAGATTGCCATCATACATCTTTGGAACGTGCCAGGAGCATTGCATAGCCCAAAAGGCATGCGACGATAGGCAAAAGTTCCGTATGGGCATGTGAATGTTGTCTTTTCTTGATCTTTTGGGTCAATTGGGATCTGAAAATAACCCGAGAAGCCATCGAGGAAACAGTAGTATTCGTTTCCTCTAGTCCTTTCAGCATATGGTTCCATGAATGTAAAGGGAAGTGGTCTTTTTCGGTGGGCTTGATTAAGTTAGTCTGTAATCAATACATACTCGCCATCCCGTGACCAATCGAGTAAATCCATCTTCGATTTCCTCATCATTTTGATGACGGTCATACTCCTGTCTTAGGTTAACACAAATGTACCAGGGCTCACCCGAAGGGGCTGGCGAGAGATGGGGTAACTCAATCACGTCAGAGGTTTTTTCAACCTCCTTTTGATCACGAGGAAGGACAGGCAGATCGTGATTTTTGGGTTTAACCTTCTCTGACTTGCACAGATGGTTCCATATTCCTCTTCCATTAGAATTTGTGAGTACAAAAATTCCGGCTAGACACCCTTTAAGTCGGAGAGTTTCCAAGCGATGGCTCGCTCGTGGGACTTAAGAAACCTTCACAAGAGCCCGCCTTTGCCTCATCTTTTAAGTCTTAGCAATTATGACAGTCCAACTTGTCGTCAACCTCTAAAAATGCGTATTCAAGATGGGGTGGCAGTTCCTTGAGTTCAACTCAAGGAGGTTCATTAACGAAGAATCAACGTTTTAGCTTCACAGAGTTTGAGTTTCTTTCCACCTCCAGGCATATATGTGTTATTTCATTGATTTGGGAGGGGGGGTGGTGGATCACTGTTCAAAAATTGCTTCTAGAATCAGGATGTCCCCCTCAGGATCCTGATAAGTTTTGGATCAACTATCAGATGAAGTTGGATCATCTTCTAAGCAAGAAACGAATCTCTTCTTCCATAAAAGAAAGACACTGCCCCGAAAGGAGTTGAGATTTGGAGAAGCAGTAGACAACAATAGCTCAAAAAATGGAGTGGGATTGCCACTCTAAAGGAGAACGCGATACGTTTGAAATCCTAGACCCTCTTGAGAATACTCATCACAAGCCATATCGATGACGTCGATTTTGTTTGACCGTCATATGGTTGTAATCAGCTGTGTATTTTGAAGTTTGTTCCAGATTGAATGTGATGGCTTCCTTGCCAACACGAAGGGGTAATCTCACCTTCAAAAACATCTATCAAGCATGACTAGTTTTAAGAAACATCGCCCGAGAATTAGGGGACTCGGGTCTGGTTCAAATCAACAACTACGAGTCAGCGGGAAATTGAATTTCCCACATTTACAAAGACATCTTCAGCAATACCGATCGGTTCAGTGATAGAAACTATCAGGCTAGTTCTAATGTCATGCAGGTCGGAGGTTCATTCATAAAGAGATAGACTTTTCCATACATAAAACGGCCTGAGATTAAGCTCGCACACAAGACGCCCAATGCGTTGCTGTAGTAATCCGCCGTGAAATTCACATGAATCAAAATCTGGCACAGGGTCTCCAAGTTTCTTTGGAACTTGTTGAGGATGACCCATGAACATTCTCATTCAAAAAGGAGTCCTTGCCAATTCGCTTAATTTTTCCTTGTTTCCAATCAAGGTTTTTAAAGTCGTAGCAAACTTAGGCATGAGCATCAAGGCATCGGTAAAGCTAATCTCGAAACTTAAATCTCTAAAGATTTCATAAAATTTCTCGATTTGGTCGATAGCATTTTCATTGCGCCTTTCAACATTTCTTTTTTGTGTTGGAAATGGAATCGATGCTTTTAGGAACTGGAGTAACAACAGAGCAACATAGGGCTCAGGATTGGATTACGAGTCCTGAATTGAACAACAGGAGGTTGGACGTCTCGGTGCTTTTCCGTTATTAAGCAGGGGCATCGTGTCCTTGTCACCTCGACATCAATGATTAACTGCTTTCCGGTCCTTGGATGGTAACACCACTTCCGGGTAGTGATACCTTTTTAAATCTTCCAAAGGGTTGGTATGTTTTACCTATAGGTAAAGAGTCTCCAGCCAACCGTAAGTAGAAGACTGTAATTAGCATAACAAATTTTGAAAGCATGTCCAGTTAAATTTGCCATTTGATGGATTGCAGGTTTTGACCTTGGTTTTATGCATGTTTTTCAACATACTGCATCATTGGCTCTGACATATCTTTCAAAAATCTTGTTTTTGACACACCGTGTGTCCTGAGAGCAGGTCCTTGATGAGGCTACTGGTTGATTAAACAATTTGTGTTAATGAACCGGAGGTCGATAAATCTTACCTTGTTGAAATTTTTTCCTCTGTATTGATTGAAAGTTATATCCTCGATTGAAATTGTTTTGACTATTTGCATGAGGATTCCGAACTGGAGGAAAACAAGGAGGTCGAATTTGAATTTGATACCATCGGAGGTCGATAACCGAATTAGCTTTGATTGAAATAGCCGCAGCGGCCTGGGACACAAACCTTAATGTTGTCAAGGTACATGTTCTGTTAGTGGCGGCAGTTTTTAGATAAGTAATGACCTCCCCCACAAGTTATACACATAAACTTTGTTCAACCCAGCATTTACGGGGACGGAATCTGGGGTTTGGTCTTTCTATTCGAGAATGTAATGCCCGATAACCATGTCTTTGAGTCAGGCAACATCAGATGAGACTGCTGGGTGGAAGAGCTGTACTACATTTTAGCTAACAACAGCTTTGATTCTTGACCTGACGTACCTTAGACTTGCTCCTGATCTCATGATTTAAACATTCTCGAGGCATTTTTGTCTAAGAAGTTACCCACCGCAGCTGAAGTTCAATGAATCTGAGATCAATTAAATTAAGGGCCATTATAGAAATGTATCGAGTATGATGCAATTCTGAAAACCCATGTATGAGGGCATCCCCTTAAAAAGATCATTGAAACGATCCCAAGCCACATAACACGTTCTATCAAATTTTTGCTGAAAATCCTCGTGATTTCATTTCAGAGATTGTCGTTTTAGCGGAGGGAAGAATATTGTTAATAAAATTCGAAACAAGATCGTCCCATGTTTACAATCGACCGAGGAGGGGTTCTGTTTCGTCTAGCCAAATCCGGGCGCCCCTTCGAGAGAACACGGAATAGCATAACTTCCCACCGACGTATTTGGTACGTTCGGGAATCATCATCGTAGAAGTGATCTTTTAGAAATAACGGGATTTGAGCATGTGGGTCTTCTTTATCATGCCAAAAAATTGCTTGTTTTGGACAAGATTCAGGAAGACCAAGCTTGATCTCAAAGTTATTCCGCGTGATCTTCATGGAATAACTATCGCATCCTCGTAACCCTCGGTGGTGCTTCGAGCAATTGCGCCATAGTACGAATATCAGCCATCGGAACTATGGGGGATTTCATTTTCTCAAGAATTGAGATTCAACAGAAGTTTTGTCGAACTTGTGTTGTCGACGTCTACTGGGCTGAGAACGATGGCATGACAAAATAGAAGTAGCAAAAGAAAATTTACACTAATTTTTTTTGTTTTTACAAAGATTTATTCACAATTGATTTTAACGGACAATGAGATAAGACAACTTAAACCAAATAATCATGCATACATTCCACAGGTAACTCCTCAAAAAGATAAACTCAAGGTGATGTCGAGGAGTAGGAATAGCGCGAAGCTTATTCTCGCTTCGGACGTAGTTCCCTAGGAACATAACCTCCTGAATACCCACTTTATAGTTTTTTAATATTTCAAGGTGAGCCTTACTCGAAAAGAGACACAAAAGCAAGTTTTAAATCTTTGAGTTGCGAAGTTGGGAACCACAAGTCACCGGAACTTATTATGATAATACCTCAGTTGAGACTATTTATATTTTGTTATTTTACCAATTTTGTGAATATATTTTCTTTTTTATGACATTAATGATTTTATATTTTTGATTTATTTCTTTGTTTTTATAACGATAATTAACTAAAAAAATGAAAAATATTTTTTGTACTTTGAATATTTTATACTAAAAGAAAAATACGTCTACAGTTTCAAACAATGGTCAAACGTAAAGAATAAACGGTTGGCAAACAGCCTCCCCGCAGCGGCGCCAAAAATTGATCCGCTCTGACTACACCTTAAAATATATATAATATAATAAAATATCAATATATAGTAAGAATAGTCCAAAAGCAGAATCAATGATACCGAGAAGTAGTATAGAGCTTTCCCGGGTCGTAAATCCCCAACGAGGCTGGAGATGTAAAATCGATACGAAAAAAAATCGAAGAATTGATTTTGAAGGAAAGGGAATGAGTATGGGAAAGTTGAAAGTCAAATTAAACAATAACGGACTAAAAGTTTAAGAAAACCCTAAAATTACGAATTAAACTAAGAAAAACGAAGGCCCAATCCGACAAAAGGGGGTATAACCTAATCTTTAAAAATAACCCTACGGAAAATTTTTCACTTCTAAACTACACTCCGGGTACGGTCAAAAAACGAAGAATGAAAAAGACTAACCGAAAACGAGTTCGTGTTTGACCCAAAAACGAGTCAAAACAAAAACCCGTACCGGACCCGTTCCTTTAAAAAAGAAAAGTTATAAAAATGACCCTCTACGAAAAATATTTTATATTTTTCCTACAGACAGATTGACAAAAGAAAATTTTTCAAAAAAGCAAAATAATATTTTTGATAACTTTTTGTAATTTTTTATGAATTAAATAAACATTAACTAAAATTAAATTATAAAAAAAAACTAAATGATTACTAAAAAGAAAATTCTGAAAAATTTTATACAAAATCTAGTACTAAAATAAGTGTCCACAAAAATAACAATACACCACCAGCTTATGCAATACGCCCCAAATAAGCTTCACATGCTTATTAGCTTATAAACACCAAACGTGGTATAAATAATGTTTGCCCTTGAGTCCTATAACGAAAAATATCGAAGGTGCGCAGTGGTTTTAAAGTGTTGTGGGATAAAGGGATTGTATTGCTTGGTCCCGGGTTCGAGTCTTGCTCACCCGGACCAAGTATCTTCCCCTTTTATTTTTATTTTTTTAAAACTCTAGGGTAGAAAGTGTAATAAACTAAACTAAAGGGTAGGCGGGCTAACTTTATTAAATTTGCACTTGTGTGAAAACGGGTAACCCTACACTATGAAAAAGAGACAAAACTAACCCTACGACATGGCTTATTTTTTAGCTTATTAAAAAGTGATTTTTAGCCAAAACTTAAAACTACAAACTTATAAACCAGCTTAATTTAAACAACATTAATAAAAGCACTTTCAGCTTTTGACAAAAGAATAAGCTAGAAAATAAGCCTAAAGTTGACAGCAGCTAAAATGGCAAAATTTCTTAAGACTTGAACACATAAGCTAAAGAAAAAGGGGAATAAGCACACTAACTATCTAATCTTAACCTAAAAGTTACTATACACAATTTGAGCTTAAGGGATAAGCTCAGATAAGCTAAAGTCAAAACTTAGCAAATCCTTATGCCCAAGTTAAACTGAAAACAGCCAAGTGGCAAGATTGGGCTTAAAAATAAGCAACCAAATGAGCTTATCAAGGGCTGAAACTTTGAAGACTTATACTAGGGCTTATAAGCTCTTAAAATAAGCCAAATACTTGGGCTTAAGTTGGCTTAAAGGCTGAGAACAATAAGCCTAAAGTTCCCCTTTTGCACCAGGGAAATTTAAAGGCAAAGTTCAAAGGAGCTATTTTGACAGCTTATTTTAAAGCTTCAAATAAGCTCTAAAAAAAGCAAAAAGAAGCCTTAAACAATTGATTACTCTAATCTAAAGGACTTGTGCACCAATTTTGAGCTTTTGAAAATTCATTACTTGCTTAATTTTGATTTTTTTTTTAAAAAAAAAAATGAAAAAGGGCTTTTTGGATTTTTTAAAAAAAACTTTGACAAAGGGTAACTGGTGATTTGACTTATACAGTCAAGGGAACAAAAGCATTTTAACATCCTATGTATAGACACTCTAAACACACCTTGTTTAATGCTTAAACCCAAACCACAAGTGCTTAATCAAATAAGCACTTGTGGGTACTTAAAAATACTTCAACAAGTTTGTAAAAAAGGTTTTAGAAACCTTGGAAAACAAATACTCCAACTAAAGAATGTTTTTTAACAACAGCTTAAAAGTTACTAAAACTTGAGCTTAAATTGACCAGTAAACCATGAAACCACATGCCAAAACCCTTTTTGAACACCGTTTGGTCTGTGCGCAACACCCCTTTATTTCAAAACTGTCAAACCAAAGTGGGATTAAAATCCATTTTTAAGCTAAAACTTAAAAAACCTTTTATCTACTTCTACTTATTTTAACCTACTTAAGCTATTTTAAAACTAAAAATCCTAGCTTATTAAGAAAAATAAGCTAGTTTCTCTACTAGCTATTATCACTATTATTACAGTATTTTTAAGATTAAGCCTAATGTAGGAAGGACAAAATTATGCAATAAAAAACTTACAACAGCCTAATAATAAGTCTAAACTAATGTTTTAACAAATATTGAAAGTAAATAAGCTAGTGTCTAAAAATTTAAGCTAATTGGAAATTGAGAGTTGTAACCTTGGATTTTGTTGTCTCAGAACCAAGGCCACTCTTTCTGAGTGAGTGGCCTAAAAACCCTGTCCTAATGGCCCTTGCCTCTATTTCCTGAGCAATAAGCTCAATAAGCTTATATGAGCTTATTTCTCCAAGTGCTTCCAAGATCACACTCACTTGAACTTTTATGAATTGGACTCAAATTAAAATAGTATTAAAAGGGTTATAACAAGTTTTAAGCTAAATTAGAGCTTATTAGAAAGAATAAGCTCTAATGAGCTTATTGAGAGCTTATTGAGTAAAAAGAGCTTAATTTTTCATTAAAATTGAGAATTACAATTGCATAAGAGAAAGTAACTTAAAAACACTTTAAACTACCATAAAAACTGAATTAAAACTTAATAAAACTGAATGTAACTTGGAATAAAACTGAATATTTGCCACAATGGCTTACAAGGCTTATTTATAGCCGAAAATCTACACTAGGTCTTCTTTCTTCTTTCTCTTTGTTGTGCTTGTTTGTAGACACACAAACACAGGTGTGTTTGTTTTGTGAGAGGTTTAAAGCCCTTAATCTTGGCCCTTCAATCTTGAAAATCAATCTAAGCCGTCGACTTTGGTCTTGGGGGGTGTGGGATTGCCAAGTTGGCAACTTTGTGGCTGGGAAAGGTAGTGGAGGAGGGGGAAAATGAATATCCAAGGTGGTGGTGAAGATTCATGGGGTAAAAACGGGTAAAACAACCCGTGAGTGTGTTTGAGAGGGAAAAACACGCGGGAAAAGAGGTTGGAGTTATAACAGGGTACATGTTTGAGAGATTGGCAAAAATGGTCCCTCCAAGTTTATTGTTTCATTGCACAATTGGTCCTTGTGGTTAAATAACTTTTGGGGACTTGGCAAAACAAGTCCCCAAGAGTTATATAACTCTTTGCAAATTTCGTCCTTGTGGAGTACAAGTTAGGGGGGTTGGCAGTTTTGCCCCCCTACTTTGTCACTATTGAAACAAATCGCAAAATAAGAAGCCCTTTCTTCACTTTTCTCTTTTCTCTTTATAAATAATTTAGGGTTGCAAATTCAGCCCCTAAACTTATATTTCTTTTGATTTTGGCCCCCGGGTTTTGACTTGTATTGATTTTGACTTTGACCAGTTGACTTTTCTGTTGACTTTTTGACTGGATTGACTTTCCGGCTTTGATTTGGCTTTGTCTTTCACAGTCTTTTCCATTCCGAGTCCAGTTTTGTCGTTTTAGCTTTGTTTTTCGTCCTTTTCTTGGTTATCCGTTCCTGCACAATACAATTAGCAAAACAAGCGTATATTTGGCATTTTAGGTCCGTTTTTGGTTATTTCAGCTCGTTTTTAAAGGTAAAAGGTATGTGTAATTAAGCACATACCACCTACCTTCACCAGATTTTGTTCCTAAGCCGGTATACCCAGAGTTTATGCCATCGGAGGATGATGTGCTTCCAGCTGAGGAGCAGCCACTGCCTGCTGCTGTCTCACCTACTGCTGATTCACCAAGTTATATTACTGAGTCCGATCCCGAGGAGGATCCGGAGGAGGATGATAAGGATCCTGAGGAGGATCCAGCTGTTTATCCTGATGACAGAGATGATGATGATGAATGGAAGAGGAGTCCAGATGGAGACGATGCGATGACGGACGAGGAGGCAATGACGATGAAAAAGGAGGTAGGATCACCTTAAGCTACGTCCAACTCCGTCCCACCACCCGCATGTCGTACCACTGCCAGGATGTCTATCCGGGATCAATCACATATTCCATTCTCGTCTGCGGCAGAGGTTGACAGATTTCTCACCATATCTACTCCACCACCATCACCACTTACATCATACTCATCACCACTACCATAGATACCATATCCACCATTACCAGTATCATCACCATTACTTGTATCACCTCCACCACTACCTGCTAGTCCTACTTATCCTTTGGGATACAGAGCTGCTATGATCCGGTTAAGAGCCGAGTCACTATCTACTTCCCATCCACTACCACTACTATCACCTATTATACTTCCACATACCAGGGCATTTATGGCCACAATGAGAGCTGTTGCACCATCCACCTACATCTTATCATCTCGATTAAAGACACCACCATCAGGGACACCACCATTTTTACCTATACCATTACCTACTCCATCACTACCTTTGCTTCTTCCCTCTACTGTCTGTAGAGCAGGTGTTTCCGAGGTTACATTACCGCCTCAAAAGAGGTTGTGTATTGCTCTAGGTCTGAGATTTAAGGTTGGTGAGAGTTCTTCTGCTCCCACTGCTAGACCTACTAGAGAGTTTAGGAGAGATTATGGTTTTGTTGCCACTTTGGATGATGAGATTAGGTGAGACCTAGAGAGAGATGTTGGTTATTGGATTATAGATACTTAGGATAAGATGGTTGAGGACATGCAGGGGACACCAGCAGCGACTGATGTGGTAGGATTAAGTCAGAGGATGACAGATTTTGTCATGACTGTTAGGCAGGACACAGATGAGATTTATGGGAGACTGGGCGATGAGGATGATAGATCATTGATGATCGGTCAGCTTAACATGCTGCATAGAGATAGACGCGCCCATGCTCACACAGCTAGACTCATGGAGAGTGAGGCCAGACTTTCTCATGAGGCTTGGGTACAGTAGATGGATGCTAGTGATACAGCTCGTTCTAAGGTGAGAGCACTGCGGACTACTGTATTAGCACATCAGACCGAGATCTAGGATTTGCGGGCAGCAGACCGTAGGAGACAGACATAACTCACAGAGGCACTGACACTACTAAGGATACTGCAGACTCAGATGGCAGTGCTACAGAGTCAGTAGACACCTGCTAGGGATCCAGCACATCCTGACATACCGGAGGAGGCCGGTAGTAGTTCTTAGTCTTGGTTATGTTGTAGCTATGTTGTATAGCCTACTAAGTATTACGGGTAACTCTCGACTAGTAAGGCTCTAGGTTTTATTTTCATTTTGTAACCTAATGGTAGTGATCATTTTGTAACCGAATCAGGTCATGTATGTTTCCAGATTATATATGGAAGGGATGTATTATGTCATGTCTGTAATCGAATTTATTATGAATGAATGTCGATTTAGCTACACCATTGTTAATTTCAATTCAGTTGTACATTTCACTGTGCGATGTGATCTCACTTTATTTATTGTGTATATGTCATGTCATGGTTATGATTTGTATGAAATCTAACGGGTATTATATTTTCTTGTGATTGAAGAAAATGGCACCAAAAAGAACCACCAGATCAACACCAGCCACAACAACCACCCCCACTAGTTCTGTGACTGATGAGCAACTTAAAAGACTGATCGACCAAGGCGTTGCTGATGCATTGGTAGTACGTGACGCTGACAGAAGCCGAAATGGCGAAGACAGTCATGATTTAGGCACGGGTGTAAGGAGACAAGCTCCTCTTGCTCGTGAGTGCACTTACCCAGACTTTATGAAATAAAAACCCCTATATTTTAAGGGTACTGAAGGAGTTGTCGAGTTGACTCAGTGGTTTGAAAGAATGGAAACTGTGTTCCGTATAAGCAACTGCTCTGTAGAAAACCAAATCAAGTTTTCCACTTGTACTCTTCTTGGAAGTGCTCTAACATAGTGGCACTCCCACGTTAAGACTGTTGGTCATGATGTTGCTTATGCAATGACTTAGACAAACCTAAAAAAGAAGATGACCGACAAGTACTGCCCAAGGGGAGAGGTTAAGAAACTTGAGGGTGAGATGTGGAATTTGAAGGTTAAAGGTACCAACCGACCGGTTGGTAGGCCTATAAACCAACGATTATCAGGAATAGGCATTGATTGTGCTAGGATTGTTTTCCTAAGAGGTCTGACAAGATTGAGAAATATGTCGGTGGTTTGCCTGACATTATTCACGGAAGTGTAATGGAATCTAAGCCAAAGACCATGCAGGATGCAATTGAATTTGCAACTGAGCTGATGGAAAAGAAGATTCGCACTTTTGCTGAACGACAGAGTGAAAACAAAAGAAAGCAAGATGATAACCAACAACAACAGAACAAGAGGCAGAACACGGGCAAGGCTTATGCTGCAGGGTCTGGTGAGAAGAAACCTTACGGAGGATCTAAACCTCTGTGCTCAAAATGTAACTATCACCATGACGGTAAGTGTGCTCCAAAATGTCACAAGTGCAACAGAGTTGGCCATCTGGCCCGTGACTGTAGGAGTACCGCAAATGCCAATACTGTTAACAACCAAAGGGGCACTCGGGCAGGTCAAAAACCTACATGCTTTGAGTGTGGAGCCCAGGGACATTTCAAGAGGGAGTGTCCAAAACTGAAGAACAACAACCATGGTAACCAAGGTGGAAATGGCAATGCTCCAGCAAAAGTATATGCGGTAGGCCGTGCAGGGACAAGCCTAGAATCAAACGTCGTTACGGGTATGTTCCTTCTAAACAACCGCTATGCGTCTATTTTATTTGATACTGGTGTGTATTAGGAGTGATTGTTACACTAGCATTTTAGCTCCCAAAATGATATCTACACATCTAACCTTAGAATTCATTATTATGATTTTGAAATACTATCTTGACAAGGGAAGGAGAATAATTGGGTTAAACGCTATCATTTGAGGTTGTACATTAAAATTATTAAATCACCCATTCAACATAGACTTAATGCCTGTAGAACTTGGTAGTTTTGACGTCATAATTGGTATGGATTGGTTGGCAAAGTACCAAGCTGTCATTGTTTGTGCCGAGAAAATCGTTCGTATTTCCTAAGGAAATGAAACCTTAATTGTTTATGGTGACGGAAGCAACCAGGGAAACGAGACTCGTTTGAACATCATCTCGTGCACTAAAATGCAGAAGTACATGCTAAAAGGATGTCCTATCTTTTTGGCACATGTTACTACAAAGGAGACTGAAGACAAGTCAGAGAAGAAGCGACTTGAGGACGTACCGATCGTTCAAAATTTTCCTGAAGTATTTCCTGAAGACTTGCGGGGTCTTCCTCCGACTCGACAAGTGAAGTTCCAAATCGATTTGATACCTGGTGTTGCACCTGTAGCACGGGCACCTTATCTATTGGCCCCATCTGAAATGAAGGAATTGTTGGACCAACTCCAAGAACTTTCTGACAAGGTGTGACAACCGTGACTTGAGCGAGTTAGTCAAACTGTTAGTATTGATTCGAGTTTCATTATGTGTTATAATAATTATGTGTTTATGTGATCTTATATGAGTTTGGTTACAAATTCATTGAGCGTGATCGTCTCATGGTGATTGAAGTTATGGTTGATATGGATATTTCATTATGTTCACATTTTAGTGACAATGAAATGATGGTAAAAATTTATGTGTGTACGTATTTATATGTATATGTATACGTAATTGGATAATAGGAATTCGCGAGAATAGAAAATTTTGGTTTAGAAATTTAGTTAATAAATTTTAGTATTATTAAGTTAGAAAAATAAAGTATGAAGTGAATTTATTTTTAGGTATTTAAAACTAGTTTTATTTAGAAGAAGGTTTAAATAAATAAAGGTTTTTATAAGAATGTCAAAATTAAGGGTTGAATGTGTAATTAATAATAATTAAATAAAAATAATATAAATAACACATATATATATATATATGAATAAATTTTGAAATTTATAAAAAAATAAAAAATATATATTTTAAAGGGGTGTTATTTGGCCGGTAAAAAGAAAAAAAAAGAAACTAATTTGACTACAACAAGGATTCTAAGGCTTATAAATACAAAATTTAGAAAAAACTCTAAAACACTTTTCTCTCCTTTTTGTTTTGATCGGTCAAACCCAAGAAAGAAAAGAAAAAAAAGGTTTTTTTTATTCAAGATCCAAGTGGTGATTTGTGTTAACTAATCGAAGGTTTTAGGTATGTTCATAAACTCTAATTGTTTTAATTTTCTTTTTAATTCATGTAACAATAAAGTGATGGATAAATTAGGATTCATAAAATCTGTAAATTAATAATGTTAAACTTAATTAGAAGTGTTTAGGGTTTAATTAGGGTCATATTAATGTAATTGGTTAGGGTTGGATCGCGTTTAAATAGGAATTAGGTTTGAGCAGAATTTTAGTTCATGTTGTTCGATGGATATCTCAAAGATGGTAACGTTTTTCTTTAGGAATCTTATGTCTATTGACAAGTTCGGAGAGTCTAGTTTCTAAAAAGTCCGGTCCCAAAAGGTTTTGAGGTCGGGAAGTTAGTCAAATAATTTTCGCAAGAAAAGTTGTCAAAACAGTAAATTCGGGTCAGATTTGGGTCTGATTTCGGGGAGTAAAACCCCTACTTAAAGTTCAAATTGGGGTTAGCCAAAAATCATGGGTCATATTTTAGGTGTGTATTAACTCCAGTTCGAAGGGCTAGCGATAAAACATTTTCTACGTATTTTTAAGAACGTCAAACTTTTTGGTGTGCGTTCTGATCCGAATCTGAGTACTTTGTAATGATGAACTTTTATAAAATAGTTCCACTTAGTTTTTTTTAAATCACAGTAGCTCACAACTCATTAGGGAGATAGGGAATGTAAAGAGAACCATCAATTAGGTGTTTAAGTATTTTATTTATAGTCATAAAAGTGGAAGTTAATGAGTAAGGTCATATAGGTTGTGAATATGATATGGGAGATGTGTATAAAGGATTATAAACTTAGTGTAAAGTTTAGAAGTCCATCTTGTGATTGTTACATTGACTTAGGCATTTAGCCTAACAGGGTGTAACTTGTGTTTTGTTATGATTAGATTGTGTGCAAGATCTTGTCAAGTAAGCTAAGCAATCAGGTGAGCTTCATAGTCTCATTTTACTATGTTTTCTTGGGATGGAAATGATGCAAAATATGTTTTGAAATGTTTTGATTGCTGTGATTATGTGGTTTAAGTTACTCAT